>RWJN01000139.1:0-66819 GCA_004332605.1 Steccherinum ochraceum | reverse complement strand
AGGGGGCCTTTGACCAGAATGGTTGGTGCCGAATTTATCGTCGTATGCTACGGTGCCACGTAATGGAGCTCCAAGTCGTTTGGAGAGTCTGTTATGTAGTGTGGCGTTAACAAGGTGAAGCAGAGGATAATAAGAAAATGCTCACTGTCTGGAGCCACGACGGACGTACTGGCGGTCGCGAGTGTCGTAGCTGCGTGCCTGGAGGCCGTCATGTACGCCGCGGGCGTATATGGCATCAATCACATCGACGAACCTGCGATGCAGGCTGGAGTCTCCAGAGACTGGCCCTATGGCATGGTCACCAGCATCGGCTGAGACCGCCAGCGCTGCGGTGGCGGATAGAGCGGCGAGGGCGAGGGCGGCTGTGAAGAATCGCATGGTCAAGTGGCTGGAATGTCGGTCGACGTGAAAACAATTGGCCTGAAGCTCAGGAACGTCGGAGTGAGAAGATGAAGCTACGAGAGTATCAAAAGTCACAGTAAGCAAAATGATAATCAAGTCAGTGCGAAGAGGAGTAACAGACCGGCCTGCGCGTGGAATATGAGCTCTGGGCTGTAGAACCACTAAACAACTTGCATGGCTTTTATATCTCGGTCCAGTATGTAGATTTGGAGCTGTTGCATCTGACTGCGGAGCTACATACTTCCACGAAAGATTTCCTAGATCAGAAGTTGGCCTAAGGCCGTGCATGATGCCGATGCAATCGTTGCTCTTTTCCCCAACGCCTTGCATTATGACAAATGCTGGGAAGAATGCAAGGAAAAGTTAGAACACACGTGGCGGAATTGAACATGCAAATTCGAGGCAAATCCTCAACCCTTTGGCAGGTAATATCCAGCTTGACTGTATGATACTGGAAATAAGTACTGCTTCAAGGTCTTCGTGAATAAGACCGACGGAAAACGTACGAGAGCGCGGCATTTTCCATCAAGGAACCGAAGTGCAATTGCAAAAGGTCAGGCGACAGGCCTGCCAGTCCGCTACCTCCGAGTCCGTCGGCAAACTCTTTACCGACGCAATTCTCTTAGTCAACTCTTAGTACTTACTTTGATCGCTGTGTTTGGTTCATATATCTTTTGATGACGATGTGCTGGAGCACGGTGATACTGCACCGGAAAGTGGCCAAGAATCTCCGAACAAGGACACGTATAGCTGTGATGATGATGATGAACTCTTAATTTCTATACCGCGAGTAGACGAGCATGCGTCGAGGTGCGGTGCTGTGCGTCGTCAGTCCGAATTCTCGTACAAGTATAGGAAGGACAAGGTGCTGTCTGGGGTTGTGGACATGAGATGTTATTACTTTATATAGTCTTCTATGAGTGTGGCATACCGATCTGAATATTTAAACCGTGAGTCGTTAACTGATAAGTGTCAGTGAGGCCTAGTGAGGCCACGAGAGTAGATGAGATGTGAGAGCAATGTAAGAGATCACTAGTCACTTCTTAGCTTTCTTTCGGCAGACGGACCGGTGAACACCGGCAACTGCCGTCCTTCGTGCTGCTGCTGCCCACTCTCGAGGCTCTTCTATACAGGTTTTCACCTTTGTTTTCACCATCACACTAGTAAGTCCTTACTTACCGTCGTGATGTTCAGCCTCTTCCGTTGCCCATCTAAACTGAATATGTCATGTATCACAGCGCTTTGAGTCAATCCAGCAAGCCGTACGAATTGTTGGAAGATGACCGAACAATTTTTCTGTCAAGTCCAAGTGAACATGGCGAAACTTCGTGTTGCATACCGAATCTCAACATCATTGGTTTTTTGCTCACTTCTCGGTCAGGACGCTCCTCTTCCTTGTTTCACACTGGCGAATCCGAATATCACTCAATCAAACCACCTCAAGTTGTAGGCGGCGATACAACTAAGGATCTCATCGAGAGCATTCGACGAGAGCTCGGGTTCATTCAAGTCCGCGGACAGCCTGCTGTGGAATCTGCGATCAGAGAGCTCAGAGGGAACTTGGGGCGCGCATTGAACAGGTACGACTGTCATTCGATTATCGGGATGCGAATGTAGCCCCTCTGATCTGGATTTGTATGCACACAGTTTGAGCAACGAGCTCTATTCCAAGGCCACACACTTCCTCCTTGAATTCATTCAAAACGCCGACGACAATGTGTATCCAAGCCACGCTGTGCCGCCGTAACGGATTACTTTGGAGCCTGAGTGGCTGGTCATTGATTGTAATGAGGTCGGGTTTACTGCGGAGACTGTGAAGGCATTGTGCAAGATCGGAGCAAGCACGAAGACGGGCCATGTCAAGCGAGAAGGGCATCGGTGAATCCAAATGTGAGCAGTGAAGCTTTGAAGTGTGAAATACTGACTTTGCATCCAGGGTTCAAGGCCGTCTTCAAAATTGCTGATGTCGTCTATGTCCCCTCGAGGGACTTTACGTTTTATTTCAACGCTGAGGATGATCACGCCCATTTGGACTCGAAACCGTTAAGTGCGGAAAGGCTGGACGACATTCAGGCTCAGACTATGCAACAGTAACATGCTCCACATGAGGCCTGAAGCTTGAAGACCCATCTCTCGCAAATCCAGCCGTCTCTGCTACTGATTCTGCGCCGGTTGCGCCAGGTCGAGGTCGTTGTTGTCGGTCGGAGACGCACTTTCTTCCGAGAACTTCTCAATCAGATAAAGACATCGCTCCCAAGGTGGTCGAAGGTTCCCAGGTCGAGTTTCATAGACTCCCCGTTCTCAAGCATCCGGTGTTCCATGCTATTGTGGCAGTCGCGTTATATTATACAAGAGCATCGTATAAAGTTCTGCCTGATCCTCATGGACCGATAGGAAGATATCTCTCGCTTTCGCCTAGAGTTGTCTAAGCTTCATATGTACTCCGTAGTTGTTAAATCTGTAGAGGGTCGTTCTGCACTCGTTGAAGTTCGGGCTAGAGTCGCTGTCGAACTGCACGAGAGAAGATCATTTCCAACGCGCCGTACTTGAAACGCCTTTACTAGAAGTCACAGTCGGCGATGACAGCAGTTTGCAGATCTTGCATTTGCATTCTCACTGAAACATCACCTCCCGTGACCTTACCGATACAAATGAACATTGTCAGAACACAGTCGAAAATTGCGACCTCGCTATCAAAGCGTAAATCCAAGGGTGTGATAAACGACGTCCTGCTCCGACTCAATTAATCGAATATGGTGTTGCGCGTCATTAAGTACCGCTTGCGTTTCACCATCACTTTTGAGCCACTCGTCGACCGCAAGACGACGGAGAAGTCTCTCGAGTCTTGAATTCTACACTGAACTTTGTTGACGATCTAGATAGCCCTGCTCTTGGCGCAATGCCTCCTCTCCTCTCGACGGTCATTACACGCCATCCTCGTTACAGTGTCGCCCTGGTCTTCTTGGTCGTCCTCACCACATTCTTCCTTATACCGCACTCCACCTACAACTATGTGGACGCATCGGAATACTTCCAGACTCGCTCGTCGACGCGGTGGCTCGCGAATTTACTGGCCCAGCAAGAGCAATCCTACAAGGAACATCTTGAGCGAAGGGAGGGTCTCGTGAGGAAGTTTGGTCCGACGGCAGAAGACGTTGAGTCGTACGTGTCCATCCCTTCAGACACGGATATACAGCAAAGCCATGGGCTGACTCTCCACGCACTACAGATTTCCAGACTCACAAAAGCTGTATACGCTGTGTATGTAATGTTGTCATTTGCATGCTGAACGTCCTTCTGACTCTTTGTCGCCCATGCAGGGGACTTCTTTATTCCTGCCTTCCAATGCCCGCATCGTGTAGAACGTGTTGGAAACTTGGGCGACGGCGGAAAGTGGATGTGTGGAATGGACAGAGTAGCGAGGCAGAAGGACTGTGTCATCTATTCATTTGGTACGCAGAATGGCAACATCTCGGTACCCTGAATCATATGCTCAGATTCGATCTCCTCACTTAGGTCTTAACGGTGAAGTCTCTTTCGAAGCTGAACTCCTGCAACGCGCTCCAGGATGCCAGATTTGGGGATACGACTACAGCGTGCAGTCCATCGGACCAGATATCGAGAACGGCATCGACAGGAACAATGCCTCTCTCGCATCACGCGCCCACTTCCACGCATACGCTCTGGGTGGGACCGATGCACACACCTCCAATCCACCCACCCACACCCTCAAATCAATCCTTCAAGAGAACGGCCATACCTTCATCGACATCCTCAAGATTGATGTCGAGAGTTGGGAATTCGAGGCGTTGGAGAACTTCGTGAAGGAGTACATCGAGAGCGGGGAGGTGCTGCCGGTGGGCCAGATGCAGATTGAGATCCACGCGACGGTGTCGAGTGGCTACAGCCGCTTTGCGAAGTTCAAGGCGTGGTGGGAGAAGCTGGAGGCAGTTGGGCTGAGGCCATTCTGGACGGAACCCAATATGGTCTATCTCAACATTATTAGAGGTGCACGTCCAGATCTGACGGAGGTGGGTTCTTTCCTCTCTGTGATGCTGCTGCTTCATCCCTGTTAACATGATGCATCACCTCCTCCAGTACTCGTTCTTGAATATCAGAGGAGAACACGCTCTTGTTTCTGACAAATGGCTCCCATAAAGCCCCTCGTCGCCTCACCTCTCCTGCACTCTATACCAGTGCAACTGTGCATCACATTCACACAAAGTGTTGGTGCGGCTCACTCAACAGAATAGCCACCCACTTCTTGTCATTGTCACTCGACTCGGAAGACGACATGCAATGGTTCTTGTCCAGAGCACGCGCCACTAGATGCAGTCGCGTCCGCTCGCAGCCACGGTAGTATACAAACTGTAAACATATTAGCTCGTAAGAGGACATAATCATTATATCATGCACCCATTGTCACCGCGAAACATGTATACGCATGAGTGGTATGAGCAAGGACTAGGTAAATCCAAGAGACAGTAGTAAATCCGCGTCGTCAGACAACTCAAACAACAACACAGCCGAAAACGAAGCCCATAATTACACGAAGCACTGAGCCCCAACACCAAAGACAGGCATGGACGACGACACCTCACCGTTGTCCCTCAGGTGCAACCCAATGAGCATCATCCCCAGAGCCGGCAGCGGAGTCGTCATAACCAAACTCAGTTCCCTCCCCATCCGAACTGACCGCCGCCCACTCCCCCTCCACTCTCTTGCCCAACCCTCCCACCTTCGCCCCCCTCGCTCTCAGGAAGTCCATCACCTCCCCAGCTCCCCTCCACCCCGCCGGCTCTTCAGGCAGCGCCACCACACCGTCTTCGGTGTTCGTCAGCGCCAGCCCCGGGTGCGACGGATCGAGGATGCCACCAAACTGACGAGCGAGGTGCGTCGACGCACGTACCCGTTTATCCGGCGTCCGCTCGAGATGGTCGAACAATTGCGCGAGAGATTTGGCCGCTTCGATTCGTGCACGGAGGACGTGGCGGATGAGGCGACGTGAAGGCGGCCGGGTTGATTTCTTCGCTTTCTTCAATGCTGGTGAGCGTGCTGTCGCGGCTGCTGCTACTGCCGCCGCTGCAGCGGGGACCGAAGAGGACGAGCCAGCCTCAGGTCGAGGAGGTGGGGTCTCTGAGCCTGGAGTCGGGGGCCGTGATCGAGACCGAGAACTATCCACCCATGGGTTCTCTGGAGGCTGTTTCGGGATCGTGTACTGAGCCAGGGCGTGTACGGACAGATCCCACCGCTTCGGTGCCCATACACCGACGAGGACGCGCCAGGTGGCGGCGAGGCGTTTGGCACTGTGATAGAGGAAGACTGGTCGTCAGCGAAACCTTGATTAGCATATTGTCACAAAATTACCCACTGTTCGTAGTTGTCTACGATAGGATATCGAAAAGCTGGAATGAGCCTCTTCGTCGGGTGTACGACGAAAGATAGAACACGCACCGTTGATGAGCCTATTATGGTAGACGGCCAGCAAGAAGAGGAAGAAGACGGCACCGAGTGCACCAGTCGACGTATATTTCAAACACGACCAGATCAAGAAGAAAAGTGCGGGGTATACGGTCACGGCGAGGATAAAGAGTCCAAAGACTGCTTTGTTCTGAGCCTGTGTCTCTTCTTCGTCCTCCACCATCCGCGCTCCCATACGCCCGACTACATACGCGGGGAAATGGATGAGGAGCGGGAGGACAAACAAGGGCAAGCGTACGAGAGACGAAAGGCTGTCTCGCACGAGAATAGAGAGTGTCAGGAGTCTGCTGGGCAGTGGGATTGGCCGGAGCGGGTCCAACGTGTCTGGAAGCGGGAGAGACGAAAGCACCGAATTCGTGAGGTTCGTAGATTGAAGCAGGGAGTAATATGTGAGTAGATTCCGTTTGATTTGGTTAAATCGAGGGCAGAGGTCTGGCGTAGACAACAGGTCGACCAATCTAGACTCTCAAGGTCAGGTTGTAGCCGTCGGACAAGGAAGTGGGAGTGACGTACGTCTGTGAGATCGTGACGAACTCATCGAGGTTGATGGACTTCTCGTCTGCCCATAGAAGATCTCGCGCCATCCGTGCAGCGTACAGGGTCTCCCTGCAGAGATCGCACGCGAGTGAGCTTAATTGTACGAGATAGGGCACGGCGATGTCACTGACCAATCGGGCGCATTAATAGAAGCTTCAATCAACTCTTTCTCGATCTCTGCGGTTAAACGTTTGACTGCCACTCGGGGAGCTCCTTCCTCAGACGACAAGAAGTCATCCCGGTATGGGTCCATACTGATCGGTTTGCCAAATCTGGGAACCGAACAGATGAGACGTCGAGAACGGGTGTGTGCTGAAAGATGAGGCTTACTCCATGATAACCTGGTGGCACCCATCAGTAACTTGTTCGCAAACAGAGAAGTGTAATGCTCACATTACTCCGGTATTTGCTCTTGTTGGTATATACAATGGCAGCGGGTACAATGACGACAGGGGCACCCTCGTTCCCGTTCTCTGCTACCCACTTGGTGTATTCCAGAGCGGCCCACGCAGCCCCATCTTTGACCTGCATGATTCTCGGCTGCGTGTAGCTCGTGCCTTCTGGGAAGAGAGCGATCGCCGAGTTCTCCGACAAGGCTTTGAAAGTACCCTTGAACAACTTCTGCCGGTCCTTCGATTTCCGGTCGACGGGTATGTTTCCAGCTGAAGAAAGGATATACGTTGCTACAGGATTGATGAACAGACTTGCTGAACAACATTGACCGTTGACGTGAGCGGTCGCGGGTGAAGAGAATAAGTTCGGCTGAACATACCTTTGACCCAATAGTGCAGGATACGGGCATATGGGAACGCCGAAGCTGGAGTACGCTTCAGCTTCAAACATTTACACGCCCCTTCAAAAACACTCACAGAGAATTGCAGGATCCAGCATCATATTGTGATGTGTTGCACACCTGCGAATACGGATGGAATGTCAGCGCCACCCGTTCGGAGACTATGGCTAACGAATAGAGGGAAAGGCGTGTGCGATACACAAAGCCCCATAACAAGTATCCACAGGCACAGAGAGTGGGATCGGCCGGAAACTGGGGCTCATACGGCTTTTGAGCTCGATGCATGAGTTCGACCTCAGGCCGACTACGAAACGCTGTCAAATGGCCGAAAAGGTTTATTCCTTGCGCATCTGAGCGATACAAAGCCAAGCTGCGTCCCTCTCTACGGCACATAAGTGCCATAGTCCCCACCAAGCTGCGCGTCGAGTGTTTTCCTCCTGACACCCCGAGTCCACTTCAATGTCCCCTATGGCTTCCAGCCACAAATGTTCCGAGGCACTGTCGAACGGAGAGCATTGTATTCGGATTGGAAGTGAACATCCCCGGTGAGTTGGGAGAGTGCTGGCAGCGAAGATTTCGCAGACAGCGTACAGAGCGATGAGGTACGAAATGGGATGTGGAATGCCACTGACAGGTCCACGTAAAGCGCAAAGATGAGGGGGAAGTACGCGTCTGTCGAAATCCTCATTGCGTCGAGCAATGAGCTTGGGCTCATTCATCCTATGCTCCAAGTCGACCAAATACTCTACGCTGGCACGCACATATCGTCTTCCGTAGACGCAGACATGCCATGGCGCAGTTTAGGACGCAATCACAGAGGTCGTGTGCGTGAAGAAAAGTAGAGCGCAGGGAAAGGGAAGGGAGAGTAACTCACACAATGAGAGGCCCTTTCCGAGGAACATGATCTCCGCCAACGACTCGAATCTCCGTGAAGAACGATACGACGGCCCAGGTGGCGAGCTGGCGAATGGCTCTGTGAATGATCTTGGCGTCGGCCATGACAGCGAGCGTAACAGTCCGGGATGGCGAGGAACGATGTCCGAAAGAAGTAACAGCGTGCTAGACGAAGGGCGGGACAGCGAGGACGGTGATGAGGGGAGCTCGCTCGACGTGGGTGTTCAGCAGAGGGCGGTGACAGCGGCGAGCTCGACGATGACGGAGGACATTTGGGGAATGGTCGGTTCATGTAGACGCCCATAACAGTACCTCACTCCGTCCCAAAAGTAGTTATTAGCTGTTATAAATGAGCGTAGTGACATATAAAACTTTGCATAACGGCTGCACAAAGCAACCATTGAAAAGGTATTTCAACGTCATCTTATTGGTCACTTAAATCCATACATTAATATCTTTAGACTCAGCGTCAGTCACGTGCCGACACGTCTGTGCGCGCCTTCTGCCAGTGCCACCAGCGACGACCTATCCGACTCGTGAACGTCCACGACGTTGTCTGGACGTTTGAACACAATCTTTTCCACCGATTCCTTCATCTCCTGGCCCCTCTCCGAGAATCGTGGAGAAAGCTACTCGGACGTGTGTACCGTCAGCGACTAGTGAGTCGTTCGCTTCATACCCAAATTCTCACCGCAATAATAAGACATTTCCGCAGACCCCCTCCCCTTCAAACTCTTCGTTTGGCACGATGCACAGTATCTATGCAAGGGTCAACAACATCACCGCTCTTCTGTCCACATGTACCATGTGCTTGCTTGCCGCTATCGCACTCTCTTCCTTCTTCTTTACCGCAAGCCCCCAAGGCTCTCTTGACATCACCAGTGTACAAGTGTACGTCCCTCCTCGGAGCTATACGCCCTCTCAGAATATCCCTATTTCGAGGTTTGCTGCGAAGTCTTGTGGCAGCATCTCCTGGGTTTATGCGTTTAGCCGAACTTGAACGGGAGATACATTGGCACCCGATTGTTAGTGGTTGGAAGCCTTGCTGTTCTGCAAAGACGCGTCGACAGGACGATCTGGCCAGAGCTTGCAGCACAGGCGTGCGCGCCGAGAGCCTTACGTCTGCGCAAGGCTGGCAAACACCACAAGGGCTAGTCGGCAGCAAGGAGGAGATTGTCGCAGGCTTGAGCTCGACTTTCTTGAGCTCGGGTGATCGGACATCTGCTATGGACGCCACTCACCATGATTTCTTCGCTTATAGGGTGCCTGGAAACGCGAGACGGTACAGAAACAAGCAGCAGGAGTTCGCGTTTGTCAATTTCAATATCACTGCCGGTGCGTTCTCTTTTTGTTGTCGTACCGCCCTACTCCACCCTGCACTTCTTTGCTCTCCTAGTTTCCATCTGATCCTCTGTTCGTACTCACCTCTGGTTATGCGTAGATCTGACACCGCTATTTAACTGGAATACCAAACAATTGTTTTTGCACGTTGGCGCTGAATATACCAACCATCAAGGCGTGAGTTCTTCGTCCACCTCAATCTGCTCGCAGCGGCGCAGCGGCGTCCGTACGTTCATATGGAGTTTTCCGCTGCTTGTCATGGCCATTCGCTCCGAGTGTCCGCGCATCTCGTATGGGCTCGTCATATCTGACCGCCAGGTCGTTACCGGACCTCAGCAGACATATGGCGACACCTGACGTAGTGGCTCCTGTCCATTCATCCCGTCACCTATGCACTAACACTGTTCTTCAGGCTCGTAATGATGTAGTCATCTGGGACAAAATTGTCCGCCGTAAGGAAGACGCTAACCTGGCAATCGCGGGACGCAACAAATACGTCTTCAGAGAGCTGAGCTCGTCGTTCAAGTGCGTGTCTTCCTTCTTCCCCTTTGCACTCTTCTATTTCGACTTGGCGTTCTCTTCGCATGGCCAGCGACAGTCATTCTATTCGTGATGTTTCACCGCAGACTCCTGGTACCTTCGCGCAGCGAGGTCCGGAACCTCTTTCTGCGTCCTACGTGAGACGATCTCACCTACTCGCATCCACATTCGAAAGTGGAAAGCACCTGCGTGCGCGTGGACCTAACTAAGACCGTTCATGTTGGCTCTGCCATCACGTCTTCGTCTTCGCCCATACTCTTCTTATACTTTCTTGTCCTCCCGAACACATACGCTCCCACATAGATCTTTATCTAATTTGCCCGTTCAAACATGTCGCATTGAACGCCATCGACTGCATGCGCAACTCCACCATGTCAGCGTTCCTCCGACATTTCCGGGAACATTCGAGCTCGCGTTTTCACTCGCTTCGGGATCTTCGGCCTTGGGTGACAAGCAAAAGAAGCTGTAGCTGACGCACCACTTTTCCTCCTACTTTTCTAGGAAAGCACCAGCTGCGCACTATACCCTCAAGTACAATCTCATGCCATACGTGGGGGCGCTCACCTATGGTGAGATAGCGCGCACGAGCGAACCTGTGCCTTTCCCCGAATCCCGGGATCTTTCCTAGCTTGGACCGGGAGGCACACGATCGTCAAGTCTCATGACCGAGTAGAGAACGAGTGGGGGAGCACCGTGAAGTGTGAAGAGACGGAATGGCCTTTGTGGGTAGTTGAGTAGAGGCAAGGTGAAGGGGCAAAGGGTTTTTACGGAGCACGCGTGGGCCGCGTGCGGGAAAGGATCTGAGCATGGGTACAAGTTCTCTGGACAGATGATGTGCATGTAGGTTCTCTACCTGATGATGATGATGCGGTTCGTGGAGGTCCATGATGCCATGCTTTCCACGACGGCGAATGTCAATCTCGGTTTGCATATCTGTACTCAATCCTGCGCATCCAGGTAACATCGTCCCTCACCTTTCTATATCGAAGCTCTGCAAAGCTCGTGACGCAATATCAACCTTCATTCGACCTCGCTGGCCGGGTCATAGTCATATGAGACCGAGCTGGAGTTCATCAATGCCTTGGGTAGGAGCCATTCCACGACCATATGTTCTACTCTCCACCATGATGACAGTCTTCTGCCGGATTTATTTAGTGTCCGCGACACGACACACCAGACTACTCATCTCATCTTCTCGCGAAACGGACCGTATTCTATGAACAAGTTCTGTTGGTAGTCAATGAACTTGAATGAAAGGACGCAGAATTCAATCCGTGCGACGTCCGGTCATACCCACGACCTTGGGTCGTCCACAGCCTCCAAGACGTTGCGTAAACGCGTCACCTCGTCTGATACACGCTCAATAGAGTACAATGCATGGCGCTGCTATGCCGGGCCTGTAGGATGAGCTGTATTTCCATGTCCGCGCTTGGACTCGAAGTCATGAGGTCATAATCGTAGCGCCTTTGCCACTGGTGTGTTCTTGTTGTTGATTATGTCTCAATCTGCGTCTCGCTCATCGTTTGTTCAGGGTGAATCGATTCCTCAACCGAGTCGTACGTGGCGTCTGCACGCAGATTTCTCAATATACGAGCTTCCTCCTTCAAGGACATGCTAAATGACATCTCGGATGACTGGCAATGGTTACGCCGCAGCACCATACCCAAACCAGACAAAGCAAGCGTACTTGCTGCCGACGATAACCATCACAATAGTACGATCATCGTAATCGCAATCGTACGTGAGCAGTTGAAACGGCATCGCCACGACTCAAGGGCAGGGATGCAGCCTTGCAATAGTAATTCCTCGCAACCACGTCCAGAGGATGCCCCGATCGGAATGGGAGGAGCGGATTGCATTCGGTTCGGACTGGACATGCCGCGGAAAGCTGGGGTCAATATATGTCCATCCTCAGATCGTCCATCCTATTCAAGACGATCGCAGATCGCATATGTCACCGCCTGACACCAAGGTACCCAATTGCATCTATTCGGCTTGCGGACTACTGGCATAGAGTGACGCACTCGGATATCATAGTCCACGTACGTCTCATCCACTTCGGAACGGTAGGCAATCTGTCCGTCGACGGTTCCGTGTCCGAGTCTTGCGACTTTCGAGCTGCTGGTCCACTGAATTTTTTCACCGACCCGCATAGCGTACCGGAAACACGTACATCGCTGGGCGACGTATCCACCAGCGGTGGCAATAGGCTCCTGTGCATTAATTCCGAACCTCCGCGAGCATGGCTTGTCAGTCGAGATATCATAGCATGCACAAGCAGGTATGCGCGTGTATCTTCGTAAACCGTAACGTCCACGAGGCTGACTTTGATCAATCTAGGTATATGATTGCACAGCTCAACCTGCAAGAAGATTTGCCTCGTGTACATATTGCGCTTTCAAAGCACCGGCGTACAGGTCGTGATGTGTATGTTGAACTGGAGCATATCTGTATCTGCCGATACTATGACCACTACACGCCCGCTCCTCGCAAAACCAGAGCCGGACCTGAGCTGTCCAACGGAAGTTAGGTCGTGTCGCCAGCGCTGCTCCACACATGGCAATACATCGGCCAAAATACGTTGTTTCGATTATCTGCTGATATACAATTTTGTCTTGGTGTCCCAGTCGTTCTGTAGTTGTCTGCTCGCTATTCGCCTGTTCATGATTCCCTGTGTGGCAATTCGAACTTTTATTCAGTTTTTCGAGTTAGCGGCGAACGCGAGAGAGCTTACTGAGAGCGGCTGTATTGTTGAAGAACACGATGATGGATTTTCAGGGCAGAAAGCTTACAGACAAAACAGCTGAGCGGTCGGCCTTATGCGCCGACGTATTGGAGAGCAACAAGCTCAAGACGAAGGAGGGGAGGGGGGGACAAATGATCGTGAAACCAGCCATGACCTAAAGCGTAGCAAAGCTAGGTAAGACCTATACGATGAAAGACCGCAACGGACAAGGATAGAGTTCACCTGAGCATAGCAGAGAAAGCAAGCAACTAGGATTCGAGGCGAACGTTCAATAGAGTACGACCGACTTCTTCCGCTGGCGCCGCACACGTTATCACCGTGGTAAGCTGAATGGGTTGGTGGCGCCGAGGTCGAGACGAGGCTGCGCAAAGAAAAAAACGTGGTTCAGAGTGTCTAAGACACATCTCGCCGACCGCGGCATGTCACCAGAAAAAGTTCTAATCCGAGGCGACCTTGGGCGTATCGTAGGCGTTTGCTGTTTGCTTTAGGTTGGGAATGCGTGTATGCGAATGTGGTCTCTTAGCCGAGCGGGAACGTCAGATAGAGTAGGACGGGTTCTAGGCCGGTGGTGAAGAAGTAGAGGCTTGTGTTCTGGCTTGGTCTTTCGTTCCGTTCGTTTGTCAGACAACTTTCACCTTACGAAGGCATAAAGCTGCAATGACAGTATGAGAATTCTGAGAGCAATATTCGCTCTTTGAAAACACTCACTTACAGCTGGTATAAGAGGGAGATAATGCGACTCGAAAAGACGTGTACTCGCTGTGAAGAAAGCGAGAAGCCTGACGGATTTTTCAAACCTCCGCTGGCAAAACGAGCATGGGAGAAGACTTGCTCGCCAACTGAGCCCCAAAGCCGGTTTGAACGTTTACAGTCGGTGTTCCGAAGGTCTGCGGTCATCACTGCGCTCAGCATGTCAAGTGAGAGATAGTTGCCTCGGAGCTTTTCAGTCATGTTTTCGGGGTGCCGAAGCAATTGTCTTCTTTCGGTTTGATCCAGGCCCAGTCCTGAGGGTGCAGTGATGGTGTGAGAGTGGTGTATGAGCATGCTGAAACCTCAACTTCCTATGTTGAGAATCAGAAGCCGGGAAGGACTTGAAAGATTTCCTAAATTATATGTCGTCTTTTCATAGCAACTAAGACGCACCATCAGGGTCCAGAGTGACGATGTGAGCTGACACCTAGACTTGAAGTGGAGCTTCAGGACGATCTGCCGTAAAAGTATCATTAAACTTTGAAATATTCTTCAAGGATCCAATGGCGAGTCGATGAAACCTACCTGACCTTCGGATCGGCGCCACGTACACTGTCCATTGGAGGATGGGCATGCGCACATCCTCAACAGAGCTAAAAGAGATAAGAAGCTCAGCGATCAGCCTGTGAAAGTGTTCTTGGTCAGCGCGCATGTGTAGGACGGGAGACCCTTTGGATCAAAAACATCCCAAGCAACGCGTCGAGTTGAAGGCGCATACTTTCGAAGACCGTAGACACCCATCAACCAGACTGTCGAATGGAGACGCCGAACCGCGACGATTGCTTATCGCTCGCAGAATCGCTTCTTGGTCGAATACAGTTACTACTATAGAGCATTTTACACCCGATTTCCGGATCTGTAAGTTGATGGAATCAGCAGCTCGCCCACGGTAAAAAGCGATAAGTCCGCATGAAGCGAAACAAACCAAATGGTGCGTTAAATCCTTATCACTCTGACTGGACCTGCTTGTCGCCGGGGCTAAGAGGGGGTTGAAATCCTATCACTGTTCCTCAAGGCTCAGGTCGGACGTAGGGCCCGCTGAGAAACAAATCCGGCCGGCCGCTGAGATTTTGCGAGGGTGTTGAATCTCGTTTGATCTCTGTAACCGGACGTGCAGCTCAGACGTCGAACGTTGAATGCCGGCGGGGGACCGGATGACCGGTTACGAGTACGAGACAGTCCAAATCCGGCGGGATACATCACAAACGTCGTCGCTACCACCGGCAACCTAGAACATTCATCGATATTCATCGGTTGTACCTGGATGCTCTAAAGGGTATGAAGACAGGTAGCTGAGAAGACGCACAGTGACAGATGGTGGCACAAAGAACTCACTGTCATATGAACACTACTCGCAGCAGTACACTATCGAGCAGTGAGAGCACGCGTTCTGGAAAGAAGTGAACGCCAGAGAACTCGGGTGGGCTCTCAACATACGAAGCAGGTCGGCTTGATGGTGGAATAATGTGGTTCGCCGAACACGATATGAACGCCAGCAAGATCAAGACCTTCGGTTCCCCAGTTCAACTGGTCGGGGATACAGCGGCTTGTGCCGAACAGTTTGAGGTTCGTCGTACTCCAGCTAGGAGCGGTGCAGATAGACACATATCCTGGAACCGCAGGGTGCTGGAAACTCAGGACGAATATGAAATACGAGCAAAATTACCAGCTTCGTTGACTAAGAAAATATTATTGGCTCGACAGCTCTTCTTGTGAGCTGAAACTGCGTCAGGGCTAACATTTCTCGCCTCTCAAATTAACGCAGGATACGGAAAATCAGAGAGAATAGCCCACAGAGAAGTCGAGGCGTTGCGAAGGGATTGGCCGGACGATAATTTTGTGGCTGAAACGAGGAAACGATGGCACTAGAGAATCCGGTCATGAACATCTCAGAATACAACCTGGAAGTGCAGTGAGAGATTTGATGGCACACGTACCTCAAATGTAGGGACTGAATTGCGGCCAGCAGTTTTTATCTCTTCAACGTGGACAGAATCACTACGTAAGAGAACCTCAACACTTCCGCATGGAGCTCATATGGCTCATGGGCGCACACAGCCATACAGCTTCACCAGAGCACTTTGACTATACGTGTGGTGTACGATGCATGTATCCTTGTCCGCGGGATCTTGCGAACGGTCTGCGGAGGAGCTCACTGACTGAATCACCCCTACTGATCAGACTCAAAGGCACCCATTCTTATGACATGAGAACATACCTGTACGACCTTGACCAGTGGGTCATCCTGCCGACGAAATTGGCCAGTAAACATCGAAGAAATTGTGTTGGTTGCTACGTAGCACGAGCATACGAATGGAAGCGCGTAATCTGAAGGAAGCCGGTGAGAGAACAGAAAGAAGATTAAGAGAGCAGAGGAGCTTGAGAGGAGCGTACCACAGTTGCGATGCGAGAGCCGTACAGCCGGAGGAGATGGATACGATAATCTATCGCTGCTCTAGGGTGCAACGTGTTAGCGAGCGGCTCAGAATGACGTCGGAACATGACTGCCACATACCACCAGAAAATTTCAATCTCATTCACATCCGACAAGATCGATATATTGAGTTCCATTCTTGCTGGTGGGCCTTGAATTGACTGGGAAAATGCCGGCCCACACGACGAGAGGGTTTCAGGCTCGGAACCACTCCCCTGTGGTACCAACACCCACACCCGCCGAAATGAACAAACATGCTGAACTAATAGCACGCTCAATTACTGCCTGTATTTTGGCCACATCGTGCGGTAAAATTTACGAAGAGTTTTGGACCAGAGCGCGTGCGGTGGGGAGTGGTCGAGACGCAGTTCGGTGGCAGCTCGACTAGAGTCTAAGGCGAAGTAGGCGGACTGGAAATTGAAAGGATATATCTTGAGCATGAAACATCATGTCCTTCGAGGCCAATATGTCAACGACTCACGTACATCTCGCGATTGTGCGCTATCAAAACTACGTACATTTAGAGGCGATCTGTCAGTGCAATAAAAAAAAGAAATAAGTCTGTGAGACGCTGTCATGAGACCAAGTCGAGCTTCGCACCGGAAAGGATCCAGCTGGTACACGCCCGGTCTTGCAGATCGTGGTAGGACATCCGTATCCAGCTAGGTCATTCCCCCAAGCGATACTTCGGATTTCCTGCCCGGTAATGCCATGTTTGTTGTGTACAGCGCCGCAGGAACGTGTGCCAGAAAGTGCTGGAGTGCGCAGTCTAGTCGGGTCCTCGTCGCGAATTGCAGTCGTATGTCCTTTCATAACGATCTGAAAAAGATGCAAAGAAGAACGTCTCATCGTTTCGGAAGTCGGAATTCCGTCCATAAGAATAAGGCTAAACCATGCGCAGCAAGTGTTTTACAGTATGGATCAACAAGAGAAACAAAGAGGGCATGTCGCGTGTCGGTTGATCGTGTGGCGGACGTTATGGTGAGCGTGATCCTGCTTTGACAAGGATTGTTTGAGAGTGGCCTTATCGCCATCTGCAAGAGTCATTTGAGCGGGGTGATATTGATCGATGGTCTGCGATGAGGCGGGTGATGCGGCCAAGGAGAACCAGGATGGAAGGGATAAGACAGCGCATCCGGATACACGAGGGATAAGCTTTCTGTGTCAATTTGCCATAGGAGATGCCGCTTCGAAGAGATGCAACATTCAAGGTTTAGGCTGGGTTTTAGACTGGATGTCTCGAGGCAGACTCGCAATTCGCTGGATATATTTGATATCATATGACTCCGGCAAGATGGCATTGTGGTGGCATCATTCCAACAAGAGCAACAGAGATGCGAAATGGGCGAAGGAGGAAGATGAATGAGGCAGGGGAAAGACAAAGAAGGTGTTGTTTGTCGCTGGGAGACTGCCCGAGAAAGGAAGCTGTCGTAAGGCTAGGAATACTTTACTTGAACAGTAATTTCCAGGAAGCCGGGTGAGAGAGCCGTAGCGAGCGTCTTGGAAACGCAACCCTGAGTTGGATTGTGTACGAGTACAGCAGAAGACTACAACTATAAATCCACCTTACCTTCTCTTACTCCCCCTCACTCGCCTCGGCTCCTCGTCCCTTCTCTCCGTGCACACTCGGGCTCGTCGTCGTCCGCATCGTAGTCCTCGACGCAGTTTCGTGTGTCACATTGACCCTTAAGTTCCACGTGAACATGACTACCTACCCTGCGCCAACGCTTCCGGCCGTCCATCACGCTCATTCCGGCTTTTCCGGACCCACTCTGGTGGACCCTTACCCGGCCACCGACCCCTACGCCACCACCGCCAGCTACGACGACCACAACCACAGCCCATACTACGCCACACAGTATTCCTCCAACGATGGCATTCTCAATCCCGCCTGGGAAGGACCTTCCACTGGCCCTCCCCACGTGCACCGCGCCCAAGACGCCAACGCTTCCTACGACCAGGTGTGTAATCACGCAGGCTTCGCGATTCCGACCACTGACAAACGAACTCTATCTTCAGAACATCTCCGGCCACTTGTACCACAACCACGCTCTCAGTGGCCCTGCCAGCTGGGCCTTCCAGGACGCGCAGGGCTTCACTCATCCCGCGCAGCCCGAGGGCCAGTGGATGACCGAGCAAGAGCGTGTTCAGCAAGATGCTCTCACCGAAGACGCACACACGACCTCCTGCTCGGAGTCCCATCACTTGCACCGTGATACCTTCTCCGACACCGCGGGCAGCATTTCACCCATGTCCGACTCCTCTGTCGAGTCGCTTCCGGTACACGAGGCCGTAGTACCAATGAGCAGCTCGAGCTCCATTGCCAACTGGAATGTCCTCCCAAATCATCAGTATCAACATCACGACAAGTCTCGCGCCCAACAAGCCACGCGCGGCAGCTATTCTCAGACGTACCATCCGGCCCCCGCCACCACCGTCGACGACGTGTCGCAGCAGTCGTACGACGCCCACCAGCATCAAGCCCCCATTAGTGTCCGCTCCTCGGAACACAGAAGAAGCAGGCACGACGACCAGCTTACCGGTTTACAGCTGCACCATGATGGTCGCCAGCAGTCAGCGTTCTATGAGGTGAGTTCTCGCGCGTGTCTGGAGTGTCCTCGGGGCATTGCACGTCAAGGCGTCCAGCGTTCATTGATTCAATGGACTCGAGATCCTGAAGAGAAATCTTGGCTCGTGCCATCACGGCATTCGAATGCTTTGCGTCTTAGACACTGCCGCCAACGCTCTGCGGTGCCTCGGGGACATCTTTCATAGCAGTGACCGGGGTCTCACTGACTGATGCCCTCTCCTACAGAACTCGCACTCGGAAACATACAGCACGCATGATCATCAAGCGTATGAGTCCCCTGTCGCGGACGAGATTGAGTACACTCCATCTCCAATCAGTCCCTCATATCCGATACTCCAGTACCCGGCGGCACAGCCTGTCCAGTCTCATCGGCCGCCCTCTCCCATGGCGCATCTACCCTATCCTGACGAGGTACAGCGAGGTACGTGCCCTGACAGTTCTCATATGATACGCATGCTAAGGCCTATCTCCACAGTGCACCGCCCTGCCTTGCACGATGTGGCAGCACACGACTCCCAGTGGGTTGACTACGACCCCGCACGTCCCGCAACCACCTTGACATCTCAGGACACTGAGGATGCGTACCACCGCCATGCCCCACATCCCCATCCCTCACGTCCGCACCCCTCTGCACGTCGGGCAGGAGCACAGCTCCCGTCGATGGCCAACGTAGCCCCGCCGGCACCTCCGCGCAGTCCTCCGCTCATCGAAGACCCCCCGAAGAAGCCCCTCACGCTCGCGTGCTTGTTCTGTCGTAAACGGAAGATCGCTTGTGGGAGCCCTCCGCCCGGCAGTCCGAATCGGACGTGCAAGTAAGTCTGCGGCCGATGTTCTCAGTCGCATCTCGGAACTGATCGTGTCGTTCGTCCAGTCAATGCGCCCGGCGCAGTCTCAAGTGCGTGTACCCCGCTGCCTCTCGACGAGGGATGAGGCCGCGCGCACGAGACAACGAACCTGCCACCGTTGACGGTGTGTTCCACATGGAGGTCCCCGTTGTCGTGATTACCCAATAACTTCGAGGTAGTTCGCAACGTCCGGACGTTCTAGTTATTTTATCTCATCTGACCGTGCTTTGATTGTTTCGGTCGCTATTCTCTTTGAATACTGAATACCCAGTCGGTTATACCTCTACCACACCCGTAATGTCTGTCGTCGTAGTCGCCTTGTTGCTTTGTCCACTGCTGTGTTATATCTGTCGCTACATTAGTTTCGCGTTCTTTTACCTTTGTTGTCACTCGATTTCAACATCGTATCAATACTACTATCCGTGTTACTTCACCAGCATGTCTGACACAGTTCCTGTGTGAATACACTGTCAGTCGATTCGAGGTAAATTGACACTTCGAATGGTTGTAATGAATGCTTCTTGCCGCATGTGTACGAAACCGCATCAAGCGTCCATCTCTCTGAGAACTGCGTCCGATCGCGTGGCCACTTCAATCTCAGATCTGCCCTCTTTGGCACGCGTCGAA
Organism: Steccherinum ochraceum; assembly: GCA_004332605.1. Lineage (NCBI taxonomy): Eukaryota > Fungi > Basidiomycota > Agaricomycetes > Polyporales > Steccherinaceae > Steccherinum > Steccherinum ochraceum. The sequence continues at coordinate 46,839 of RWJN01000139.1, read as the reverse complement.
CACGACATCCACATCCAACCAGATCCAACCTCTTCAGTCTCTCATCCTCATTTCATGAATCACAGCTTGAGGCGTTCACCATCTTCACTTTGTCTCTAAATTCGAAACTCGCATCGTCGTTAGCAGCTTGAATCGGCGGCGGATCTGGCGACAAATGGCAGCGTATCCATTCATTCTGGTCTCTCCTGCAACGCGTGGACTCTCCCTCGCTCTAACTCGGTACTATCTCAAACACACCAACTATCCTGTTTTCGCGACCTTCCGCTCTGGTTCTCAAGAGGACGTACGGTCGTCGATCTTCGGAGGTCTTTCGCAGGATGGCGACATCGATCCAGGAAGGTTGAGCCTTTTGAAGTTGGACTTGACGTCGGAGAAGAGCATCCAATCTGCGGCAGACACGCTCTCAGGATCTCTATCTTCAAACAACGCGTATCTCCACACCGCATTCTTTACGGGCGGCGTACTCCATCCCGAAAGAAATCCGTCGGACCTCGACTTCAGCGACCTCCAAGAGACGTTCCAGATCAACGTCATCTCCCACCTCCTCATGCTCAAGCACTTCTCCCGCTTCCTTCCTACTGCAAACACATCTCTCAAAACTGATGATAGTTTAGCAAAATGGGTTCACGTGTCCGCTCGTGTCGGGTCCATCTCAGACAACCGTCTTGGCGGGTGGTACGCCTACCGAGCCTCCAAAGCCGCGCTGAACCAAGTCATCCGGACGTTCGACCTGCACCTCCAGGCGAAGCATATTCCCGCAATCTGTGTCGGCATGCACCCTGGCACCGTCAAGACCGATCTCAGCAAGCCGTTTTGGGGCGGTGTTAAGGAGGGGAAGCTGTTTGAACCGGACTTCGCAGCGAAGAGGCTCGCGACTGTCGTAGAGGGTTTGCGAGTGGACGATAGAGGGAAGGTCTGGGATTGGGCGGGGAAAGAAGTACCGCCATGAGGTCCTAACTTTCCCTATGTGCGTTCTTCGCCGTTGTGCCAGAGATTTGCATATGACGACAGCGGGTGGGGATTCTATTGGTGATCGTGTGTGTATATTCTTTGCCTCTGTATCCAGCATGCGTTCTTCAGACACACAAATCGAATTTTTATAAATGTATCGCCATTGGCCACAGCATCTTCAGCCGTCGCACACGTATAGAACAACCGGAGCAAAGCATCAGAACATCGAAAGTCAATTTGTCTACCGTCCGAGTGTAAGTACTTTAAGCAAACCTACGTTGACAACGACGAGCCCGCTAGAAGACTCTTTGCGGTCCTCTAATGAAAGACCGAGCCAGTTACATTCACCACGACAGTCGCGGAGTAGTACCTCGACTGAGTCGACTCAATGTCTCAGGTCGGCAAGAATATTTGCACTCCGAAGACGTGCGAGAGACACCACTGGGCAATACATTCAGGGTCCAGAATGATTCATGGCGAGTCGCTATGCAGTGTATACAGCCGAGTTAGCTTGTAATTATTAGCATCCCGCCGAGGTACAGGGCTACGGTGGCTGGTACTGGAGTCTGGAAAACGCAGGACAACAGCATACATCCACGTTGCAGCTATTGGGGACCTGCTGAAAATATTTCAAGCGGTTGGATCAATGTGAACGGCGGCAAGTAGATAGGAAAGAAATTGCAGACTGTGGTGTCTTCGCCGATGTCACTTTGCCTTTCTCGAGCGCGATGCGGCGTGTCTTTCAACGACAGCATGAGGGAACACCGAGACGATTGTTGTTTTGTCGGAGCGAGATCGGCTCATCGTATCAACACGAGACTTTGGCTTGAAGACGGAGTCGCCGTTCCAGATAGAAGATGAGCGACATACCATTGAGATATCCCAGTTGCGTTTCTACAAGAAGCATCATCTACCGGGATTAGAAGCCAATAGAGTTGCTGCGTTGGTGCACTCACGTCGTTGCAACGACCTCGGTTTCGGCAATAGAAGCTTCAACCACACGTCGTATACATGCGCCGGGACCGTGACCACAACACCAGTGCAGTTCCACTTGGTCTATCCACGGTTAGAATGACATCGCGTGAGTCGGGCGGAACGCATTCCATGACATCTATCCACCTGCGTTTGAATATGGCGGTAAATCATGCGTGGCCGAGCGCAGTGCCAATGGGCTCCCCGACCAAAGTGACAAGATGTCGGATGCTGCGATGACTAGTCACCGGTACTGTGTGGTGAGAGTTGAGCGAGTGGGAACGTGAAGGTGCAATCATCTTAGGATCATGGTAACTCGCAGTCCATTTGCGTCCATGACCGCGTGATTGACCAGGTCCCGATGGCGCGAGCGTCATGAACTGCGTCGCGGGTTCTGGAAAACAAGATGGTCCGTAGTAATTTGTGATAGGCCAGTGTGAAACCAAGTCCTACATGAACGCACATTCGTTGAGTCATATAGCACGCAGTAATCGTGTAGACGTACCACAGAACCAGGCTGTCATCATGAACATGTATGAACTCTAAAGCGCGATAGTGAGCAATGAATTCAATCATCAAACTCAGGATCCTGCAGTGGCGTTCGCAAGGCTTCGATCGCGAGGATACTGAGTCAAGATATCAGATGAAACGTAAAAAGCTATCAGGTGCAGAGTACCTTGTATATGGTAATATGAACTTACTGTACTCTGCACGGTAACTCGAATGACGGGAGCCGCAGCGCGAAGGAGCACGATTCGAATTTGGTATTGTTTGGCTGCAGCTTGGTACCTGGGCGCTGAGCGTCATTTCCCTGTCTCGCACTGAAGTAAACGTGAAGAGTCTGATGCTCATAGGCTTGCTTGGAGAAACTGCTTGATGATACATTTCAACAATATTTTGAGCGGCGTAAATACGCACTAATCGGCGAGCAGTAGCCCTGTTTCAGTTTCATTTTTTCCTGTTCATGCAACGATGTCTATCCTTATGCTCTTTCCATCCTTCCTTGAGACACTGGGGGTCACAGAAGAATGCTTTACCCCCACAAGTTCCTGAAGACAAAGCCAATCAGTGCACCATTATCCTTCACGCCCAATAAGACTCACCTCCACACTTCTTCCATGTCCCTGCAGACCCGCAGTTAAAGCACCTCTGCCACGGACCCGCCTTTGCCGTTCGCGCTTCCTCTTCCAAATCCACACCCTCGAAGAAGCCCGCGCCCGGATTGCCCTCTGCATCGCTCACATCCATCTTCAGCCACCACAGATCACCAAAACTACGCGCGATGACGTGTTTCTTATCCAAGACGAACTGGGAGTTGGTGTACCCACCGAAGAGAAACACCTTTCCCGTGTCAGGGTCCGAGACGAGATGCGCTTGAGCGCGGTAGGTAGGGAAGCCGCGGACGAGGACATGCTTCCAGATGCCCTGCTGATTGGGATCGGCATTGGGCTTAAAGGTGTACGTGTCGGCGTAGTAAGAGTAAGAGAAGTACTGATTGGTCTCCTCGGCGGTCGCGGGTATGGTGGGACTGTAGCCACCGAAAATAATGGTCTTGTTCAGCTTGGGATTCTGTCAAAAGCGATGAGTCTGTTTAGTTTATCTTGGTAGCATGACACGATGCACAAGCATAGCACTCACGTAGGTATACGACATCTCGGATCTTGGACAAGGCGGGTTGCCGTGGTGTTTGTCTCGCACCCACCTCTCCTCGGCAATGTCCCAGTACCAGATGTCTCCATACCCGTAGCCAGACTGGGCGCCGTACGCCTCGTTATTGATACGAGCAGACATACGATCCGCCTCGCCAAACATGAGATAGAGCTTTGTCTTACTCGAGTCTACCCAAGACGCGGGATGCCTGCGTGGACCAGGACACGACCACTCTGGCCGGAGAGGGTGCTGGCGGGAACCTGTGTATCCAGAGAGACGACGCCATTTCAGCGTTTTGAGATCCAACACGGTGAAGAGGTTGCATCCCAGCTCGCACTTCGTGTGCGAACCGCCAAACACGTAGATCTTGTCATCCACGATGTCCATGGAGAAATCGACGAGCTGTTGATAGGGCCAAAACGGAAGGTCTCCTTCGCTGGTCCAGGTTGTTTTGACAGAGCCCCACTTTTCCTCGACTAAGTCGAAGTACTCCAGCTGCAGTCGACCGTTGAACAGGTACGCCCGTTGTTGTCCTGCATGAACACGCATTTTCCATCCAGTCGCCTTGCCAGTCTGAGCCTCGTTTCCAGGGTACCCATCCAGCGCCCACCATCCGGCGCTTGGGTTGTTTAAGTCGATACAGCGCAGGTCACGGAAGTGAGGTCCATCTAGAGACTTCTCTCCACCGAAAATGTACAACTTGCCTGCGTCGGAAATATTAATATATTGAGGTGAGCGCACGGCTAGAATAGGACGTACTCTTCCAAACAAAGCTGCAGAACCCCATACGAGGCTGGATGTTCCCCGACTTCGGCACCTCGACCTTCTGCCACGAGCCCATGATCTGTAGGTCCTTGTTCTTCACTTCCAGCTTCGGCGACAGTTTGGCGTCAGGATGCTTGAGTTGAGTGAGTTTCCGCATCTCGTTTTGGTCGACCATCCGCTGCAGCGATCGGCCGTCCATGCCCGGTGGGACAGCCATGACAAGAAGATGCCGCTGCCAGCGGCGGAGTAGCCCTGAGCTAGTGTTTCCAAGCCTCAGAAACATTTCGCCCATGGTTGCAAGTGTCCTGAGCCGCTCGAGGTAGAACTCTTCGGAGGCAGGGTTCGAGCTCATCCAGCCTAATGCGACAGATTTCAGCGGAGTTCTGCTAAGTTGAGAAGGCCTGTGCATACCAAAGAGGGCTGTTTTAGACGGTGTTGTGCAGCCAACATAGAGGTGGTCGCTTTCTTCAAGCCAAGTAAGAGCCTGTTAATGCGAATGGGCTTCAGAACGATATCCGCCATCAAAACAAGCGTCGTACCTCAATGTCATTTCCTGACTTCAGGTAGCACTCCGCAATGTCGTTACAACATCCCATCAGGAGAGTTCGCCTCCAGTAGTCGTGGTCGTTGTAGCGTACCGCGGACGCGTTTGGACCTGGCTCGTTGTCTGAAGACGGGAGGTACAGTGGTACCACAACCTCGCCAGGGCAGCGCAATCCTCCCATTTGCTTGATTGCATCTTGCAGCTTGACTCTGGCTTCATCGTACTTCTGCCCTCTCAGAAAATTACTCGCTATTTCACGGATAACAGACGCTTGCCAACGCTCATAATCAGCCGGCTCTGGTACCGACCGTGTTTTAGCTAACTTGCAGTGCACGGAATCGTTTGTAATTGGACTCACCTTCAGTCCCCAAAGGATCGCCCGTTATTCCCATGTTTATCCCTCTCGCGTTGCTAACAATAGGCACAGGTCGTCCATATGCAGCACTCATCGAAGTAGCAAGCTCTTCGACATTCAATTTCTTGTGAAAAGCATCCTCTAAGTCTGCTTGTTCGTGTGAGAGGGTCACCATTTCTTCGTGCTACGCGTAAGACATCGTTAGCAGTCGATAGACCGCAGACAGAAGGGTTTCAATCTGCTTACGCGACTACTTTGCAAGATGTACTGTGGAGAATTGAGAGCAACGGACAAGACGCGTCGAGTAAAATAACGCGTCGCCAGGCCAAAGCCAAAGCGTCTCTCTGATTGGTTGCTCGCAGGCGCCGTCAATGCCGAGCTCAGCCGACGGGTCCAGACCGGACCGGGTTCAGCACAATCGTCATTCGAGAGGTTAGAACAACGTAGAACTCCAACACAATTCGATTCATTCCAGATACAGATACAGTGTGGTCAAAAGCTTCTGTGACCATCCTACCATTGCTACACAATTAGTAAAACTTCAACTTCCATGCACGTCTTCTCGGCTACGGCGACCTCATGCGGAGGGATCGCTATTGTATCCGTTGGGAAGAACTTCAACCCAGTACCTGATGAGATCAAATGTGACGAGAATCAGTACAACGAGAAACGTTGTGCGTACTGTGCGCATAAGACGCAATCGAACAGCATGACAAAGACATACCCATCAGGATCCAAGATGAACGCAATATGCCTCATCCTCCCATCCGTCAGCTTCTTCTGGAACGGCACCCCGAGTTTCTCGAACCTATCGCACGCGGCTTGCACGTCGGGAACCGTGATGGCAATGTGTCCAAACCCGCGGGGATCCTTGTTGCCGTTATGGTATCCAACGAAGTTGGCGTCGTTCTCAGTGCCGTGGTTATGCGTCAACTCGACGATACCTACAAGACGGAACGGCAAAATGTCAGTCTACGTCACGAATGAAAACTAAGATGACGAGATAAATGAGAAAGTGTGACGCTATGTGAGACTGATCCACCTGCATTCTCACAGACGTATGGAGAGACCCCCTTTTGATCATAGGGGCAAGAATAGTGATAAATAGATCATGCGGAATCCCGACGAACCTTCACGCAGGAAACGTTGCGACTGCTTCTCGTCCTGGGTAGCCTTGCCATTGCTGTGGTCGTAGGCAAGGAAATAGAGGGTGAAGTCGCTTCCACCGGAGGCTAGAGGTTCATAGAGGTGTAGGTCAGGGACCGAGATCGTGCGTTGCGGTGTCGATCACTCACTTGCGATGAGGTCCATACCAAGGACCTACGATGGTTGCAGAATCGTAAGAATGGCATTGCGCGGGGCAGAGGTGGGGTAAAGATGGGGTGCTCACCTCCTGGTAGAATTTGAGCGACGCTTTCGGGTCCTTCACCCGAAGCATGGTGTGGTTCATCTACGGTATTACTCAGCATTTCGTCCTTTTCACTGCGAGTGTCTCGACGTACTCTGTAGCCATGAGTTTCAACAGGGCGAGTGGACATGTTTGCAGAGTTCACTATAGTCGATGAAGAGTAGAAACGAGATAATGTGGGGGGGAGAGGAGGCTGGTGAGAGGAGAGCTGCTTAAATAGTTGTGTGCGGAGACCCGGCGGACAGATCGGGAAAGAAGGCTGGCTCGTGATCATCGATATCTTGCAACAGCTCCGCGGCGAGGCTATCGACGAGCGGATCGCGCACAGTGCCGCCATTGTAGGAAACGACGAAGAGAGGGAACAAATTGTCTGACACGATATGCTGTTCAAAACAACCAACTGCTGCAGGGCTTTATACGGTGACGACGAGCAAGAAGGTACTCGCTTTCGGGTAAGAGGCGCCCATTAATTTTGGCATTGGCGCCACGTGGCAATGACGGAAGTAATACTGCTGCGTCATTGTCCGATCATGTTTTTGTACCTGGCAGCCATCGCAGGTCACGATTCGCGAAAACAAACGGATTCCGAATTCCAACGTTGAAACATGTCAAAAAACGGAGCAAGACTCGCTACCAGTCGAACGCATCGCTCTGCCATCCCTCTCGTCCTTCTTCTCTACGCAACCTCTCTCGACCTCGGCGTCCAGCCTCTACAGCACTGTCCTCCGCACCTCTCACATCCCGCCTGACCTCATCCACCACCACGTCGACAGCACCCTGCACCTCCTCCAAAGCTTCCCGTGCCACGTCTCTCAGCCCAGTCTCGCCGTTCTCCAAATTATGCGGCTCGCCTTTGCCAGGGAGGATCTGCGGTCCTATCCCAATCGCCAGCGTACTCTCTTCCACGCCGTCATCGGGGTTTTGAGACGAAGATGATGGCTCTTCAACCCTAGTCCGTGTCGTGCGGACGATCCCTTGCGTGGTCGGGTAGGTATGTGTTTCCGGTGGTGACGGGGCTCCGCTGCGTATTCCTGCTCGAGCCTCGTCCTCGCTGCCCTCGGTATCCCGCTCCCTGCCCAAAACGTTCAAAGCTGCCGTCAAATACGCCTCCCACCCTAAACCTGAGCTCTGGTCTTCCTCTTCGTCCAGAATCGCTCGTTCGGCCAGGACTTCTCCTGCCAACCTCCCAACAAGCTCTAGACCTTCCCAGATCTGACGTCTCAAGTAGTACCCAACCGCAGTCCTCGCGATGGGTCCCGAGAGCGGCTGGATAAACGCGCTCATGATGGGATGTCGGGTATGGTTCAGACTGAAATGCAGATGAGGAACGGTGACGTGGACGTCTTGGACAGTGAAAAGTGGTGAAGATGTGGAGGTAGAGGATGCATTGCTGAGCGAGGAGTCTGTTGTCTCCGTGACCAGATCGACGTCCAAGCTGACCCCACCCTCAGCACAGGACGTCGTCTCTGCGGAACCTTGAGACCCGACGTCCACACTGAGAAGACCTTCGTCTTCGTACCCTAGTCCGAGGGATCCCATGAAACGTACATAGTATCCAATGTCCTCGGCTGACAGCCGAATGCCATCCGCATGGATCTTGATCCTTGTGCAAGACCGAACTTGGGTGTGTTGATGGGGCTGGAGAGGTCCCAATCCGGGTAGAGCGTCCAGAAGGCTTGTGTACCCCGAGTGTCCTGGGGGCGGAGTAAAATCCAGCTCCACATCGTTGAATGTTTGGACGCGAATATGGTCTGGCACAAGCGAAGTCCCGAGGGAGGAGGATGTTAAGAGCAGAGCGTCGATAGCAGCTTCAACCAAAGAATCTTTGTACTCGACACGCGGCATGGGGACGACACGGATGGCGCGAAGTAGACGAGGTAGAAGCCATGACAGGAGGTCGTTACGGACCTGCCGCTTCGTCTTCTGAATCTGTAGAGAGGCTTGGCGTGAGAGGGTGGGAATGTCTGCCGTGAAAGCCTGCATGAACAACGAAGTGGCAGTGGAGAGATTGTCCAAAGCGGCGAGCAGCCGCTGCGACGACTTGTCCGATCCGAATTTCGACATGAATGCCTGCACCTCATGAACAAGATGTTGTACATCTCGGACCCACACAGGTGCAGTAGCTGGGTCGGCATTGAGCGCGTCATGTACGAAGCTTCGAGCTTGGTCAAATAAAGCATTGATTTGAGCGGTGCCTTCCGCTGACGTGGAGTACGACGGATCTTGAAGAGCTTGGTTGAACCATAACGCGAGGCTCGAGAAGTAAGTCTTGACTTCTGTTATGTTCTCCTGGTCGGCTTCTGCAGGGACGTTCACGACGTCCCACACCACGGCGTATAGAGAATCGAGGACGTCATCTACGGCATGGCCGGAAGCGAATCGGGCGAGTAGAACACGGAGGTGGGATAGAGCAAGTGAGAGATCTTCATCATCGGTCCATACGATGGGCGTGAACGTCGGAAGGACGCGTGACCCATCGCGTTCAACGGATTGGATGCCTTCAACCGCGGCCGAAATCTTGAAGATGTACTTCTGGAAGAGGTCCATGATGGTCTGGAGGGCATCTCGATATGCGGGATTCTGATGAGCTTGTATTATGGCCTGGAAGCGAATGATTTCAGTCATCACGTGTTCATGCAGTAGAATGATATTGCACACCTGCTGAATTCTGGCCGTAACAATCTCTCTGATCCGATCAGGGGCTTCTTCGTTCATCTCATCCAACCTCCGCTTAACTTCTTCCTCTGCAACTTCCGCTTCATCACTCACTCCCTGAGCGACTTCGAGCGCTCTCTCTCTGACCGCATCCACATCCATGGGCCTTGCAACTTCTTCCATAGTCTGAACAACGCCTTGTACGCGTTCGGCGACGTGCCTCACTTCTGCAGCGGCATCTGCAAATACTTCACGTGCAGAGGCAAAGATGTCGGATACGATGAGACGGAAGGCGGACGACGTCAATAGTAGACGGGTGAGACTGCGAAGGGCGTTGAGGAGCTTGCTTGCGTCGTCGCTGACTTCGTCGGTAGTAGGCAGATTCTCGGCTGTGGGCTCAGACTGAGAGGCTGAAGAAAATGAGGTGAATTTGATGTGCATACCTGCGCGTTGAACGTCCACGTCTTCGCCCACATCAATTGCTACGTCAGCATGAACGGACTGCGAGTCAATTTGTGAGCATAGATGCACCAGATCCTGCAGCTTGTCGTCATCTGCCCACCAACGACACGTCAGTAAAGATCATTTGTGCGGACGCAAATGAGTGCGTACAGTTCTTCTCCAGCCCAATCTGCATCACTGCATCAACCGTTTCCCTTGCTGCTTCCACCAACGTTCGGCTCCTATCGCTCAGCCTAGCAGTACCATGCGTAGACTGTCCTTCGTTCTCTTCTGACGAAAGCGCTGATTGAAGAAGTTGACGAAGGATGTGATTCAGCTGGTCTTGCGAGGGTAGTTTGCCCGAACGCAAGGCGACTGCAATCTCCGTGACCTTGGCTATGCTGTGCTTCGCATTCTCCGAGCTCGCTTTCCTGCCCACTTGGTTCTTCGGCAGTAATGGATCATACTCTCCCGTGCGTTTTCGACGTTTGCAACATGAGCAGAGTGCTCCCATGACGTGTCTTCGAGAGCCTGGTGGCAAGACAACCGGCTACTTTGGGCCAGATCGTCTCTGTACGGAGTCAATACAAGCCTTGAGCAAGCAAAGAAATATCAGATACGAACTTTCGCAGACTCGTGGGAGGTGAGAGACATGAAGGAATGTCGAAAGGCGATACATTGAGGACGAGTCGTTCGGGCTGGCAGTGGTGGATGGTACCAAGCACGACTTGACGTCATTTACGTGACCAAAATACCGTGATCGCAGCCGTGACGGGCGACGGCGATCACAGAGGTCACACTCCGCGTCGCGGGCTCGCAGTGTAATTTTTGCACGGCCATGGTTCTTGCATGGCTCCTGCACAAAGGAAAGTTGGGGGCATAGAATCACACCAGTTTGTTCCGGAAGTGACGATGAGCATGTATATGAACGAACAGCAGCACAGAACAGGTAATCAAACAAACTGAATACAAGTGTAGAGTACAAGAACACGGCGGTGCCCAACTCACAGTGTAATCGACATAGTGGTACTATAGCTCGCCATGGTAATCTTCCTGTCGTATATGAGCCTATGTGGATCTGGGAACATCTTGAAGGATCTAGTGCTTTGGTTGATATCCGCGACCCTCACAAGGGCATAGATCTCAGCGGGTATTTCGTTCGGATTTCTGATGGTCAGATCAGCAGCCTGCGAGACGATTCTCAGCATTGAAGTTTCTCTCTCGATGCAGATGAACACTTGTGTACATACCAAGCTGAACTCGTCTTTGGTCATCCGGAACGACTCTGTCATTGCGCCTTCTGTCGTTTTCACGTCGAAATAGTATGTTGGCCACTGCGCGCTCCACTTCTGGCGCGTCTCCGAGCCGTACAAGATATCCGTCATCTTGCCTTGAACGTCTGGGTATACGAAGGCGGCGCGCGCTGTGTCCGTGAGTGGCTTAAATCCGGAACGAACACGATGCTTGCTCGTCCAGTTGTCGACCCCAAACTTCGGCAGATTACTTTTCAAGACCTGGAATACCTGTACAAGAACGCAGGTTCAGAGCGGCGACGCGATCAGAAGCAAAGTGCACACTCACATAGAACTCGCCGAAAGTTTCCAAGACGGTTGAGTCGTCCGAAGGTTGGAAGTGATTGTTTTCGGGCGAGGGTTGAGGATAGTTGGGGATAGACGGAATGACTATTGTGCTGTTAGGAGCCGCCGAAGCCGCCGCAGAGAACGTCAATTCTCGTGTCTCTGACATAGCAAGCGAGCCAAATTTGTAGTTCAGCTGGAACTTCTGTGTATGCGATAAGGTAGTGCGGAATCCGGCTGCTCTCAGCTGTGGTTCCGCGGAACCAAAGACGTCCTTAAAATCGGGCGATGCGGCTTTCCTGTCAAAAGAGAACGGCAGTGACTCAGCACCGTCACCGTTCTGGCGATAGAACTCTTCCTCCTCTTCATACTCAGCGACTGGGACAATATTGAGGTGTCGGAATGTGGCTTCCACAGAGTCTAAGGGAGTGGTAAGAGCGAGATGGACGGCTGCGGTCTCCAAGTGGAGCAGGTCGGCAATCTTGCGCGAGAGAGTCAAGTCACGACGTGATGCCGTACAGTTGCGTCCGATGATCATCCCCAGCTCGCCTCCATGAGCCGTCTGGACAAGCTCTAACGCGAGTTCGTCTGGAATGGACCGGGTGGCACTGCCCACGCTGAAAGTTGTTTCCACGGACTCGACCTGGAAGACATTCATGGCGCGTAGGTACACTCGAGACGAACGGCCTCCTGCGTTATACAACAACATTCTAGGACACTTGCGTGAGACAAGCGAACGAATAGAAGGCAGTCAAGACTTACTTTCGAATGAGCTGCACGCGCTTCGTATACTGCTCTGACAGCAGCTTATCCCGCACACGCTGACCCTGCGTGGTCGTCTTGCTCTTCACCACCTGATCCAAGCTACGGAGCTTTGGCTTGAACTCCTCATGGTTGAGTAGGTACGAGATGGAGAGAAGCGACTTCCCCGGTTTCCCCATCCACTGTGGATTCGCGATGATGGGGACGGTATCAGTGAACAGCTGAGCCAAGCTGCCGCTCCGGTCAGGGAGGTAGAACGTATCGTTGATAGAAAGTAGCGTGAGGCCCACTGAGGGAGACCGTACGGGGAAAATGGCCTCACTACGGAGGGCGTACAGCCAACCTAGGTCGACTGGCTTGGAGCGTCGTGAAGCATGGAACAACACTCGGTCTATGTCAATCAGGATGTCGGAGACACGCTGGAAGACCTCGTCGGTGATGAGTTTGCCTTTCCACTCTGCTGCAATGGGCTTGATTTCGTCCAAGAGAATGTCCGGAGGGCAGTCCGCAGGAACACCCAGGGAGATGAAGAACTTCTTCAAATGCGGGAACTGCGCGTCGAGCTGGCACTTGGACTGGACCGAGCGAGGGGCGACCCAGACCACGTCCGTGAGGCCGAGCCACTCCTTCGGCTTGTTGGGCTTGTTCCAGACACCCAAAATGAGCTTGTGCTGTTTGAACGCGTCACTTATGCGAGTATCAGGACGTAGAACCCGGGAGTGACTGGAAGACGAACATACCGGATGGCCTTGGTGTTGTCACCTTCATCGAAACGGGCTTCCAATTGCTTGTAGAGATCGGTCACATCGCTCCTCTTGGCATGAGGCGTCTCACTGAGGCGAATAAGGCGTTTCAGAGAGTACATTCCATCCAGCTTCAGCGAAACTCCTAGGTGTTCCAGGAATTCCCATGATGGGTCGTCAGGGTCGACGATGGGCAGGAACAGAAGGTCGTTGAACTTCGCCAACTTCGACGTCGCCAAGAAGGTGGCCTCCAATCGCTCGGTAGTGCCATTAGTGCAGGTCACCGTCGTGGACCGCAATTCGGCAAGAGCATCGGGGGAGTTGAGAACGCGTTCTCGCACGTCACCCCAGTACACCCTCAAGAAGCGAAGGAGCTTGGCTGTCTCAACAGTCTTCAGGATGGAAGAGAATTCCGACGAGAGCCCGCCGTCGATGACACGAGGTGTGGTCTGGATTCCGAGCTTGTCTTGTAACCAATTACTCCACTGCTTGAAATCCCGACTATCCATGGGGTACAAAGTCATGTACTCCACAGCAATGAAAGGCGCATTGAAGAACTGCGATAACGAAAACTCGGAAGGGTAACGTGGATGGTTCATGTACAGCTCGGTGGAGCGTACGACTGTATCGCCTGTAGCGCCAACCCAAAGCTCCAGGTCTACGCTGAGGATCGCCTCCAAGTCCAGACGATGGTCGAAAAGGTATCGGACGTGGGCAAGAAGGGAGGTTCGTTGGATGTGGGCATCCGCCTTGGAGTGGATCTCTAGTATCCGCCCCGCAATCCCGCGAGGGTCCGCTTCAGTAATACCGAGACTCTGGAACAGCTTGTACCGGAACGACTGCGGAGGAAGCGGGCGAACAAAGTAGACACCCAGATCGAGAGGAATGTCCGCAGATGAAGGGTTGAAGTGGAGATGGGAGAGCCACGACGTAGACCACGAGTTGTCGGTAAGTGGAACGATCCGAAGACTCTTCATCTGCCACCTGGTGGACTCATCTTCCGTTAAGATGTCCATGAGACACTCGCAGACACTCTCATGCCACGCCTCCGTTCGACTCTCCAAAAAGCTAGTATCGTAATACATCTCGGCGAGGCCCTTCAACAAATCTTCCTCCGTCATAGATTTGACCCCAAGCGTCTCCAATGTCGACTGGTGGACGGTCAAGTCATATTGCGTGGATAGATAGTGCCGACCGGAAAGGAAATTGGGTGGGATGAGGGGTACGTCGTCGTCATCAGAGTACGGCTCCATGATCACCTCGGCCGGTGCTCGATACTCGCCATCATCACAGAGGATGACGGGTTGACTTTGCAACTGCTCGATCAGCGCGTCTTGGACTGGTCGCATGAAGCTGTCGCTAACGCCATCTGGGATGAAACGGAACCATTCGAATTGAAGACTAGGCCGGCTCTTGAACTCTTCGATGGCCTGGATGAAAGCTTGAGGGATAGCGTCACGGATAGTAATATTCCACCTCAAGTCGCAGAGAATGTCCTCTCGACTCGAAGGCGTGAGGAAGTCGCCCTGTATGAGGAACTATGGGCACGTGAGTACATGTTCTACAATGCAGAAACTTTTTAGGGCCTGCACACCTTGAAGCCGAAGTTCCTCAAAGGCAGGAATGCGTACACAGCTTGGTCCATGATAACCGGCTTTTCGTCCATGGTGAGAGGGAAAGCAAGCACCAACTGGCTGGTCGAGATCCCAAAGCGTTTAGCGTCGTCCGTGTATGTGGACACCTGATGTTTGAGAACGAGGAACCTATGGAACTCGACCTGGGAACCCTCGACCGCCTTGAGAACAATGTCTTTATCCGACTGAGAAGCCTCTCGGAAGAAAGTGCGCCTCCGACCAGCAACAACGACCTCGACCTGGCGCAACCGGCGTAAGAACAGCAATAGGGAAGGCTGGATTTGCGAGAGATGGGTCTTCATGTGGCGCACGTTGCTGTCGGAGAGTTTGAGCCTGAACGTCGTCCAGCCCTTCCGCACTTGATGATCCCGAGTCCAAATGGGCGTTATCATCCCCAGCTCGCTGTCTCTATTGAAGTAGAACGTAAAGTCTCTCGACAGGACGTAGACGACATCGGCAATTTTGAAGACGGCCTTGAATCCTGGATGCAGGGTCAGTATGTTAACTCTTCACTGGTCACATTCGACCTCACCGATGCCTTTCTCGCCTGTAATATGAAGACCAGAGGTTGAGCAGCGAATGATCCATAGCAGTCTGAATAACGCACCAATGTAACCCTCCTGGCCCTTCTTCGTGCTCGCTCCGATCTTGCACAATGCCTTCACATTCTCCGCGGTGAACCCAACCTCATTGCATTCAATAACCAGCCACCCAGGTTCCAAAGTGATTCGTAACGTCGGCACAGCCTGGCTTGGGTACACATTGTCGTCGGCATTTTGGATAAACTCAAGCAGAAAGTGTGTGGCCTTGGAATAGAGCTCGTTGCTCAAGCTATATACGAAGTGAAATCAGGGGGGGCTACATTCACATCCCGACGACTGGATGACGATCTTACC
This sequence comes from Steccherinum ochraceum, assembly GCA_004332605.1. NCBI lineage: Eukaryota > Fungi > Basidiomycota > Agaricomycetes > Polyporales > Steccherinaceae > Steccherinum > Steccherinum ochraceum. The sequence goes on along the minus strand of RWJN01000139.1, from coordinate 31,486 downwards.
TGTTCAATGCGCGTCCCAGGTTCCCTCCCAACTCTCTGATCGCAGATTCTACCGCAGGCTGTCCGCGGACTTGTATGAATCCAAGCTCCCGTCGGATGCTCTCGATGAGATCCATAGTTGTGTCGCCTACGACTTGTGGCGATCAATTGAGTGATATTCGGAGTATTCAAGAGTGAAAACCGAGGAAGAGGAGCGTCCTATCGAACGAGCGGACAGGAAACCAATGATATCAGTACGCAACACGAGGTTTCGCCGTGCTCATTGGTACATGACAGGAAGAATGCTAGGACATCCTCCATCGATTCGGACGCTTTTTCTGTACTGGTTCAGAGCGCTGTAACACATGACGGAGTGAGCCAAGAAGGGTAAAGGAAGAGACTGGACATCACGGCGGCGGTGAATCACGCACCTGCCAAATACCACAGCCATTCGACCCACGAGAACGCTGCGAACAAGCGCTGCAGCGCTGGCAGAGCTGGCGAGTAACAACCATACGAGCACGAGATATTGTCCAGCAAAAAATGTGGCTAGTTCTGTGAGATTTGCTCTGGCGAACGATGTGACTGGCAGTGGAGGAGGGACAGGATGATGCATGATGGTAGCAGAGCAAAGCGGTCTGAGGGAGAGCTGGCACAGGGCACAACGGTGCCCGGTGCTTTCCGGTCCGGAAGGCCGGGCCAATCAAACAGGCGTTTTGAAAGAATCGGACGCAGCCAAATCCATCGACTACTGCAGCATCGCTACAGACGGTCGTTGTATTACAGTCTACAACATACACCTAGAGTACATACAGCTATTCAACACAGTATTTGATATTATACATGATAATCAACCCCAATCGTCGCCAGTAACGCCGGTAAATCAGGCTACAGGTATCCCCCAGAGGTCAAGAAAGCACAAGTTCCGTTTAATACAGGGACATCAGAAGCTCCCATGTCTTTCATTAGTATTCAGCAAGAGGGATCACTTTGCCTAGGAACAGCATATGTTAGAAGCATAGCACAAAAACGAGGACATCTCAACTTACCCGTGCTATAATACGCAGGCACCCTCCTCCTTCCCAACAGTTCAACATCTCCACTGTCAAAGAACGAGTATCCAGCTACAAATCCCGAGCAAACGTATATCAGTATCCTATCATTACGCCGCTGCTCAGGCGAAAAGACTCACGCATAGTATCCTCATCGGCATATCCACTCTCGTCCTTGTCCGGGCTGACACGTCCGTTTATGGGTCGTCCAGTCTTCGAGTCTCTCAGTGTACCAGAATGGTCAACGAACGGTTCAGGGCGTTGATTCGCCGACATGTGAAGCTGGATGAGGATGCGTTGAACGTCGATCAGGTACCCTTGGAGAGTGTCCAAGAACCGACGAGTTTGCAGATGTTTCGAAGAACCGCATCTACCGATGAACAGTCGTCAGCCGAAGCTCATCTGAAGACGTTAGAGCACAGCAGCGAAGACGTACACAGAGATCCCGTCATCCTTGATGATATACCCGATACCGTATCCGTCCGCAGCGACAGGACCAAATCCGAACAACCTCAGGGCGGGGTTTCCGCAATTGGAGGTGGAGAGGATAGACGTGCTCAGTGTGTGCCAACCCGGGTCGGTGAAGATTGCAGGGAGCGGAGCCTTGTGCGACTCGTTGGTTATTACGTTGGAAGACGACGTCTCACTGCCTGGCGAGTTGGAGCGGTCCGAGCCATTGGGTGTGTTTGTCCCCTGTTTCTCGCGTTCGCGTTGGAGAAGGCAGTAAAGTGCATACAGGTGCCTGTTCGGAAAGATCAGCCATCTTCTTCAGATACCACTAGAACAAAGATCGCCCCACCTATCTTGCCCTAATCCCTGACTACATTCCTTCGTCAACTTCACGTGTCCCTGACATGCTTTCTTCAGCGCAGCAATCTTCTGCTGAGGAGAAGCCTCGGAAAAGAACGTCTAAACCCGCATCCAGTCAGCATCTCTCCCAGCAATAGGTGATAGAGGGGGGGAGAAGGCGAATTGAATGGCAGGCACACCTTCACAAACTCCACACTCTGCGGCTGGACGGTTCTTATAGCTTCCGTCCGCCCGTGCAGGTACGCCTTCGTCATGGCTGGCTCGTACGTGCATTCAATCCGACCTGATAGCGTATCAGAGTTGAGGTCAGCTTCCTTCGCATCTGAATCAATTGCAGAAGATCAGCGCGTACCGTACAACCCGTAATACGCAGCCTGGAAAGCCATCTGCACGAAGGCATCGGGGCTGAAGCCATGGCTGGTGATGAAGTTCTTGCCGTACGTCTTGAACTCCAACGCCTGGCAGTCGTTCTGGCAGATCAAGTCACTCAACCGCGTCTCCGCGAAGCGTATACCCGCACGCAGCTCTGGGTACAGCGCCCACTCCAGCTTCTTCGGCGTAGTGTCAATAATGTACTTCGGAGTGGCTGGCGCTGGCGGCGTTTGGCCATGGTGCGAACGTGGCGGCTTGTACGACCTGGCGTACGTGGAGAGCGGAGCGTGGAAGAGGGTCGGTGCAGACGGATTGATAGAGCGCGCGAGCAGCATGAGACCCTCGGTGAAGATGTCCGCTGCGAACCTATCAGACCACATCAGCACACTGTGGCGTCATGAGTATTCGTGCGACTCACCTCAGCACCGTGTGGCCATCTACGCCAGTATGCTCGAAGTTGATCCCCGCAGCGCCGCTCGCGGTGACAATGATCTGCAGCTTATCGTACCACCGGTTGGTACAAGTTCCGACTTGGACGCCATTCTTGAGGTTGTAGGTGCCGCAAAGGAAGTTATTGCACAGCTCGGCCAGGCTGTCGGGATGTGCGTCGTCCAAACACACGACAAAAAGCGCGTTATCAACGATCTCCAAGCAAGATTCGTTGTTGCGGTTCTTGGAGAGGGCCTTGCGTAAGGACGACCAGATCTTGCGATTCTCGGTGGAGAGCACGCCAATAGAATTCCTGGCAACCTGAAGATGGTGGTGGCGACGTCAGCTGAGCCGCGAGAATGACGCACACAAGGCTACTAACCTCCTGAATCGGCAATTTGTCGGCGTCGTTCACGATAGCTTGAAGATTGCGAAGGATTTCGCGCTCAGTCAAAACAGGACGGTTTTCCATATCAAGAACATCAAACCAGTCTAGAAGACGCCGTCATTGAAAAGATCATGATTGTAGCATGAGACAACACGCACAAAACTGTCCACGTCGCAAGACGACGACATGTCTTGAGTCAGCATGGACTTCCATCCTGCAACCACGCTGGAACACACGGACGCTTGAGAAACCCGGTTTCGGGAATATGGGCTGTGATACTCACGTCGGTGGGTATACGTGCTGTGCCAAACAGCCTGGTATATTGGTCCATGTCAAGAGGCGTACCTCTGACGGTATCCGGCTCCAGCATCCCTGCGCGGAGGTCATGAATGAAGCCCAAGGATGAGATGATCAGAGATGCTGCGCGTGGAAGCTGAGAGCCTCTGTCCGGCGTGGGGTCATCTCTAGAAAACAGATTAATCAGTCAAGACGGCTGAAGACGAGTATGAAAGTAGCGTAGGAGTAAAACACAGACGAAAAGAAGAAAACTCACTCAAGGACGAAGAAAGGGTTGAGGGCGAGGACGACCGGATCTGAATGTGACAGATACGACTCGTACCTACGGCGCCAGTAAACATCGGACTCAAGCCGAGGGTAAAGTGAGTGATTTATTTACCAGAACTCCTCGATGTAACTGAAAGGGAAAGATCAGCAAACAACAGGGCCGAACGCAGCTGGAGCGCACCTTGCTTTATCCGTATCCGCCGCCCATTCCTTCAGCTTCTCCTGCACTCTCGGTCCTTCGCCTTCGAGGAACTCTTGCACGGCTCTCTTTGTCTCTTCGTGGTCTTTCGGATCCTGCAACCCCTCGAGTGCCTTTAGGTATCGAGCTGTCGTCTCCTCGAGCGGGGGGATTGGTAACTTCGGGAGCTCGTCTTGTCGGGCGAATGTACGCGACGGTGGTGGGTTCGGTTGAAACTTTGTTACCGGGGAAGCAGCGGCCATAATACAGAAGTAATAGATTTAGAGAAGAGTAAAGTGGTCGTGATTGTAGAAGGGAGGAAAATAAGAACGGGAGGGGTACCGGTCCATAGTAGATGGGACTGAGGTCATTATAAGAGATGCGGGGTAATAGACGCCTGGTACCTCTTCCTCCTCACTCTGCCCGGTTCACCTGGCACGGCCCCGTCTCGGCACCCCGCACGCCCAGTGTCCTGACTTGGATCTCCGCGACTGTACCACAGTGGGCGTAGAGCGGTATCTGAACATTGCAGCTGCGGCCTCGGCTGCTCTGAATTATCCGGATACGAGCTAGTCTCCAGTACTGTCGCCCGCCACATCCCGTGTCCTCCCTTTCTCTGACATCTCGGACCTTCAAGCTGCCCTCTGTCGGGCAAAATCGGCTGAAGACGAGAGATGGAAAACCCGCATGCAGAACGACAGAATGTGCTCTTGCAGCGAATCATCAAGAATGCGGTAAGTAGACCCATTCATTGTCATTCCGAATCCCGCCATATCGGTACCCGTCTGATAACACATGCTTTGCAGGATCAAGTCACCGAGACTATCGAGGAGCTGAATCTCTGTCTCGATGTGCGTTGGACCCATCGAAACAGACGCGTCGTTGTAACCGAGTATTGTGCAGGAAATCGTCCGTGCAAACGAACGCGTCGTCATCGCCGCCGACCTTGTCACCAAGTACAGGAAGAACGTCCAGTACAATCTAGACGCGATGAAAGGGAGCGATTCCTCTTGAAGGGTAAGAAATGTAAGTTGCATATTGTCGTGCATGCATAGCGTCCTGATAATGCTTCTCCAAGAAATGGTTGTATGCCTTCAAGTTGCGACCATACATGATACAACCCGCGAGGCAAATCATACGCGCTGAGCAGGCGAACAAGGATTGATCCTCCTTAGGCGTATCCCAAGTACCGAAGGCGGTTGTACAATAGCGAGTGCGAAGAGCCCGTAATTCGTGGAGAAAGGAACACGAAACATGTCAAGGATGCGAAGAAGAGGATGTGACTGTTGCGTCATGAAGATCCACGACCTCTGCACTACGGCATAAGGCTGTCTCCTGTATAGACGTCTCTGCGACTCTGCAAGTCCAATAGACCATATTCCTCCTCTACTTGATCGACCCGATTACACACGCGCTCAGCACCTCTCAAGCCCGAATCTCTATGTCCGAACCTGGCAATGATGTCTACCAGAAGGCAACTCTCCGCAGTTGCAGAGTCTTCCTCGCTGCCAAAGATAACGACGCAGCTCCCGCGACAGCACAAGGAACTTCTCGCCCAGTGCGCCGGTGGGATGATGTCGGGATCACCAACTTTTGGCATGACGTTCATGAACAGCGTCTTGGCTACGGAGATATATCTGAGCGAGAAGGCAGAGAAGTCGAAGAGGTGGAAATGCAGGACGTGCGTGGCAAGTGACACCAGGTGTGTTGATGCGTTCCTTGGTTCCAAACGTGGCCCCTAATCTAGGTTGACTTTCGCAGATATGAGATTCTATACGAGCACGATGCATGGCGGATGACTTTCGTTCGCCTTGGATAAGCGAAGTTGGTTATCTTCTTCTTAACGAATTTCCACGCTGACAGGACGCGTCAAATCAGTTGCACAAGACCCACTCTGTCCTTGCCTGCCACCCACATTGGCAAGTCTCCGATGATCGTCTCGCAGGGCTCGGACGTCCTATTGCATGTTCCTGCACCTGCTCCAGCGTTCTTACGAAAGGCGCGTCGCCCCTGGTTTGTGGCGAACATAATTCCGAGAAGCACCGCGCTGAAAATGATCTCCTTCCAACAGCGGTTCTTGGATCACATCTGCGCGCTGTGAGCTTCAATCAATGCACGAGCTCAGTCTTCTACAAGCTGAGGCCACGCAGATCTACACCCTCGTCGATGCTTATCTGGTCTTCTTCGGTGCGCTCGAAAATCAAGGTCAAGATGTAGGGCTTGACTGTCATTCATCATGCTAGCCTTAGCAAGTTTACGCAGCATCTAGCCACGGTGCTGCAACGTGAAAGTAGAACCTCTCTCTGTATCTCTCTACACGCTGTTCACAACCACGTTAAGCCCTCAGCTACCCACTTCGTGCCCCGGAGCCTTAGTACTTTGCGTACTATAACTCACACCATCCAGAGTCGGAGACACATCCCACACTTCAGGAGCAAGCGTCCGATAAGCGTTTTGGAACTCGTGAGGATAGCCACTTACTATTCCAGATTCCATGGCTACCGTCAGATGAGAAGGACGTCCTCTCTCGGAATTCGTGTCGATGGTTTGTTCCCGTTGACTGCATGCATCTACATCTAGTGCACCATTGCATGTCCCATTCCTGGATGATCATACTGTGTGCTTCACAAATACTGAGTACTGAAGGCGACAGCTCACTGAACTCAGCTACTACAAAAGACATGGGTCGCCATGACGAAGTAGAAAAGTCGACAAGATTCGCGTATTCATATTTTCCGCTTCCTTGATCACATCTCTCGTGCAGCACGCAACACGGCAGAGAGTGGTTGATCTAAACCCCAGCAGACCTCGTCATCGCGATGATAACCACTGTTAGCTCACCAATCTCGCCAAGATCCAACCCGAACGGTGATGCAAGGTGATGCAGATGCTTGGTAACGCGGTTGACGACATTGAGCAGAAAATTGCTGCGATGAGCGGGGCAAAACGAGTAAGGCGCCGCCGATGCATGAGAATCGATTACCACTTTGAAGATCTGGGTGGGCTACCTCCGTTCAAGGGAAAGGGACGGAAGGTGGGAAAATTGCAATGTTGGCGATATCTGGGCAGATCTACAAGGCTTTGATGAGGCCTGATAATCTGCGCTTCCAGGTGGGCTGTACACCGTCTCCTTCGCCTTTCCGACCTGATCATGCCGTCAGCTGCTACATTTGGCATTTCGTTCGTGCTCCTGGCTCAGATTTTATGTCGACTGCAAATAGCAGCGAGGGAGGAAATGCCCATCCGTGGTCAGGTCCAAGACGGCGTTACTTTTATCCAATTTCTTTCTCCTCCATCTGTGCTCCTTTCGCTCTGTTTTGCTCACGACCGTGACAAAAAGGCCGTCGTCATTTTTCCTGCATCATTTGCGGCTGAGATGAGTTTATCTACCTCCATGCTGTCGCAGGCAGGGCGGGGACGTGTTCCTATAAAAGCTGGACATCGGACGACTATCGTTTCCTAACCATCCCTCCTCCGCATCAACTCGAAGTGTGGTATGTGCTTTCCTGGAAAGCGTCAGAAAGCTCTTCTCTCTGACCAGCCTGAACCCACCAAGAAGCCTTCCGCTCCTGCCAAAGAATCCCCCACCTCAGTAACACCCTCCGAATCGACGACCACTGCCACAATCGCAAAAATGTCTGCCCCTCGTGTTGCCATCGTTATCTACTCCATGTACGGTCACGTTGCTCAATGTGAGTCCATTCTTCCGATGCAGCCCCGCGATACGAGCTGACGCCATTTTGAAGTGGCCGAATCTGTCAAGGCTGGTATCACAGAGGCCGGTGGTTCTGCTACTATCTTCCAGTATGTCTTTGCCCTTTCCCCCGTGGTTTCGTTGATGTTCACGATACAATCTTTTACTTAGGATCGCCGAGACCCTCCCTGAGGACATCCTCACCCTCCTTCACGCTCCCCCCAAGCCCGACTACCCCGTGCTCAAGCCTGATGAACTCGTCAACTACGACGCGTTCCTCTTCGGTATCCCCACTCGTTATGGCAACTTCCCCGCACAGTGGAAGGTACGCGCCGCATTCTCTTTGTCTTCATGAAATCTCGTCGCTGATATTGTTGCTCGTCAGACTTTCTGGGATGCCACTGGTGCTCTTTGGGCCAAAGGTGCTCTCGCCGGCAAGTACGCCTCCCTCTTCATTGCCACCGGTACCCTTGGTGGTGGGCAAGGTAGAGTACTTTGTTTCTTGGTCAACCGTACAGTTGCTCACACGTGTGATCTCTCGTTACGCAGAATCTACTGCCCTCGCTTCCATGTCTACCCTCACTCACCACGGCATCATCTACGTTCCCCTCGGTTACAGCACTACTTTCGACCTGCTCTCTAACTTGAAGGAAGTCCACGGTGGATCTCCATGGGGTTCCGGTACCTTCGCTGCCCACGATGGCTCCCGTCAGCCCTCCGCCCTCGAGCTGGAACTTGCTACTCGCCAAGGCAAATACTTCTGGAACATTGTCTCCAAGGTCAAGTTCTAGATGGACTACGACCTGCAGGAGAAGGTATCGAATCGGACCATGACGATACGAAGGGTTTGAGTTGCTAGAGACACTATTTGGACGTTTATATTCTTCATACATACCCCGCACGCCCATGCATGTGTTCCGACTGTATCATTATTGTACGTTGGCGTTAGAATGATATCCTGGGCAGTCCTGCAATATCTCGCATATGTCGGTGAATATTGACGAATATACACATCATAGCATGACCTCGACGTCGGTAGAACCAGCAATCAACACTTGCAACTACTTCCGGCAACAATTGAGAGCAGGTACACCATAATATTCCATCGGTGTGGCGTCGCATATGTACAACATTACAATCTACATACTGATAACAAATGTCATAAGTTATGCTGAAGATACAACAGGTAAATAAGATCTAGCCATGACAGAAAATGCAGGTAACACAAAGCGCGAAGGATCCGAACAACAACAGAAAGCGTAATACAAAGTCATTTCGTAAGGTAATCGTGCAGAATCACGACTGAAGAAGAGATAGGAGCTGCTGCAACATTCGAACATCCATGGCGCCCCCATTCCGCCGCGACAAGCCCACCTCATCCGAGCTCCTGTTCATCATCTTGATCTGGTTCAGAGTCAACGCCGCCAGAGAGTTCTCGATGCGCAGGGAAAGAGAGTCGAGGAGCAACATCAGATCCGCGTCTGACAACTTGTCCATCGGCGGGATAAGGGCGTCGACATTCCCGTAGAGGTAGACAGATCCAGCTTCATCCAACTTCTCTTCCTCCTCTAGAAGTTGACTTGCCGCTGCCGTGCTGCCCTTTCGCCGAGGTAGAGGACGGAAGACGCGAGAGGAGGTGAGCGCCTCCAATCGCACGCACAGGACAGCTAGCTCCCGCATTTGCTCAGGGCTGAACTGAATTCTTGAGCCAGCGGCTCCAGGATCCGCGGTCTCGAGCTCCTTCCTACCGATGAGAGCCTGTGGGTACACCGCCGTGAGCATCTCTGGAATTTCTAGACCCTTCAGCTTGACCTCTCCGTGCGGAACTGCGACTACGCCCATCCGTCGGATTGCTTCAACAGCATGCGCCGGCTGATAGTGCGAGTGCTCCGTTTCGGGTTCCAAGTCGAAGACCTTCGCATTGATCTCTCGCATCACCTCTGAGCTACACATGATCTGCCCACCAGCCGCACAGCTGTTGATACGAGCAGCACGGTTCACCATAGGACCAAGGTAGTCCATCCGATGTGTCGTGGGGTCGAGGTCGCAAACTGGCTTGCCGTGGTGAATGCCCATGCGGACAGACAAGCCGCGAGCAACGAGCCGTTTTTGAGAATCGTGGATCGGCTTCCCGTCTTCGCATTCCAGGATCTCAAGGGGCCACTCGACTTTGAGGAGCTCGTTCTGAACGGTGAGACACCACCACAGAGCAGCCATAGTGGTAGGGAACGAGCACATGAAGGAATCGCCTTCGGTCTTCACCTCATATCCGCCGCAGAATCGCAACTGACGTCGCAAAAGGAGATTATGCTGCTGAATGGCCGTGTTCATGCCCGCGTTGACTTCCCACAGATGCGTTGAATTTCGAATGTCGGTGAAGACGATGGCAACGTGACCGGTTGGAGGAGAGACCTCGTCATCTAGGCGGGACACATCACGATCCTTGATGTTGTCCACCTTGCCTCCTCGCTGACGTCTAGTTGCCGTCACGTACTGCTCGGGGTCCAAAGTGTCTACCGTTGGCTGACGCGAGCGACCATGAGGGAAGAGATCTGCCACCGAAATGACCATGATCATAGTGGTGCCCTCCGCGCCGTAGCTGATGGCGAAATCACGAAGCTTCTGCGCCGCCATCATGGGATCCGCTTCGGAACGGGCAATATCCACGGCAGTTTGGTAGGGGACGTAATCCCACAGACCTTGGTTGGCGACAATGATAAACTCGTCGAGCTCGGAAAGGAGCCAGGGAAAGATGTCGGGACGTGCGTTGATGACGGGTAGAAGATGGAAGAAACCGAAGGAGCGAGAAATGTCGATCTCGTCATTAACGAAGCCCTTAGGAGAGACCCATCCTTCCGCGGAGCGGATTCTGGCGGTCTCTGACCGATTGAAGGGATCGTGTTTGCGAGACAGCAGCTCCGCAGTACCTTGGCGAGATACAACAGCTAGCGAGTTACCGGCGTTGGCGACGTAGACCATGCGACCAGAGAAATAGAGAACCACCCCAGAGGCTCCGCTGCGGACACAAGACATGTCGATGACATGACGAATCGATCCAGACGCGCTGACGGTCGAGGGTTTCCGTGTATCGCGCTCATACAGGAAGTCGTGAAGGTACTTGTTCAGCTTCAGAAAAGACCGCCGGAGGGCGTCTTGGACCGTCTCGCCTCGATCTGCCTGCACATCTTCCAACTCCTTTGAGAACACATTCACGAAATGATCGTGGAGGTACTTGGAGACGCGGTTATGACTGGCGACATGGGATGAGCGACCGAACATGGCAAAGATGGCTTCGTCTTCTCTACCCCGGAAGCTCGGTTGGACGAAATCGAACATGTTGAGATTGCCACCTAGAGTATCGGCAATACCATAGGCCATCTTGTTTATCTCCGATAACGACGTCCGTACTCGACGATCCTCATTGTCATCTGGAATGTTGTTCAGCAACATCGTGGTGACATCCATAAGGCCCAAGACTTTGAGGTTCTTGAGGTTCGAGAAGTCGGAAGGATCATCAAGTACCTTTCGGTCTGAGGGATGGCGAGCGAGCTGCGACTGAATCTGCTGAGACGGTGGTTTGATCTCCAAACGCTTGTTGCCCGATAGGTTCAAGTACCGTAATTTGGGATTGAAATTCCTAAGCAACGCCGTCTGTTAAACTCATGAATGACCTCTAAATCACAATACTCACCAATTCCAATCGTAGTCCAAATTGTTGATGTTGTACTTGAGATTGTTGCTACCGACGTCCAGAACGGAAAGTGACATCAGGCTGCCCATCTCGCGAGGGAGGGTCTGCAGTTTGTTCCCGTTAAGGAACAGCACTCGCAGGTTGCTGAGAGAATGCAGGTCTTCAGACGGAAGTGAGGAGAGCTTGTTCCCGCTGAGGTAGAGCTCTTCCAGGTGCGTGTGGCTCTTGAAGAAGGTCGGCGGAATTTCCTGGATGTCATTGAAGGACAGATTGAGAACCTTCAGCTCTTTCAGTAAGGTAAGAGGGTGAAGGACATCTTCGGTAAGTCGATTCTCGCCGAGGTATAACCTCTCGAGAGAGCTGGCAAGCGGAGGTAGTGGACGGGCTGGGGAGGTCGTGGACGCGGACGAGATCTTCCTCTCGGTATGCTCCACAGGACGTCCAAGTGACAGCGGAGACGGCTCGGCGGGCGGGGAGCCTGCAGATTGGCTTGTTGAAGGGTATTCAGGTCCGTGAAACGAGCCGAGAAGGTTGGATGTCATGTTGATGAGAGTGAGAGAAGCACAGTCCCACAGCGATGCGGGGAGCTCTGACAGACTATTGTTATGCGCTTCCAGTTTCTCCAGCTTCTGCAGTCGGCCTATGGAGAAGGGGAGGGTATAGAGCTGGTTGTTTGATACGGATAGGTGTCGCAGTTGAGCCAGTTCGCCCAAGGAATCGGGTAAAGTACGTATCGCGTTGTGGTCAATGAGAAGGGTGCGGAGAGAGGATAAATGAGCAAGCGCCTGCTCGTCGAGAGACGAGAGCTTGGTATAGGAGATATCGAGGTATGTGAGGGCAAAAGGCTGGCCAACTGGGCCAGGGGGTAGAGTGAGCTGCGTGATATCGTTGTGCGACGCGTCAAGATGTGTGAGGGATGGTCCGAACGACAGATCCAAGGCCAACATCGCGTTGTGGTCCGCCAGGATGGATTTCACCCGCGGCAACATGCACATGACTGACAGATCTGAGACCATGTTGCGCCGACAGTCGAGCTCTTCTAAGCTCTCGAGTGAGCTGCAGCCATGAGGAAACCTCGACACCGAATTGCCCACGAGAATGAGCCTCTCCAGTTGCTTCAAATTTCCAATCTCCTCCGGCAGATCCTGGATCATATTGAAAGACACATCGAGGTCGGTGAGGCTGGCGACTTTGAGTATGACGTCAGGAAGTCTCTTGAACTTGTTATTCGATATGTTCAGAACTTTGAGGTGATGTAACCGAGGGAGATACCAAGGCAGTTTCTCGATGCGATTGTTCTGTATCTTCAGCGATCCGAGACCAGGGATACCGTCCAACCCTGCGTCATCGAGATCGCCGATGCGGTTACAAGAAAGGTCCAGCCAGATCAACGACGTGCAATGTCGTATGCTCTGCGGTACTTTCTTCATCGCCATGTTCGACAAACGAAGCTCCCGCAATGTCGTACATGATTGAATGAAGTCGAGGGGGATTTCCAACATGGGGTTTCGCGAGAGGTTGAGAGAGATAATGGTTTCGGCGCGAGGATATAGCGGAACGGGCACGGTTTTCAGACTTCGACCGGTCAAGTCTATGTATTCGTAGTTGTCGAACGTAAGTTCTTCCTCCTGTAAACTCATCAACACAGATACCAAGTACGATACAAAAGGCTTACTGCTGGCCCCAGGACGTTGCTCTTGTAGACAAACTTCATCAAGAACTGGATATCATCTGCGCCTAGCAGGTCGAGACCATCTGCGATGTCATAGCCTGCCTGATCTAGTCGCCGTCGGACTATATCTGCCGGCCTTTCGGTCTGCGCCAAAATACGCTCTGACGGATTCATGAGTCTTGTTACGATTGACATAAAATGAACTGCTCACCTCGCCCTCGCTCCTTCAAATAGAGTCGATGAACCTCAGCTTCCGGATCCAGCAAAAGCTTCTTGTTCAACACAGGTGACAACTCCGCAACGGTGACGCTAAGATCGATTGAGACGACGTGGTAGGTGTTGTTGGCGCGATAGATACGAATCTTGAAGAGATGCGATCCTGATCCCTTCGCTTTGAGTTCCCGTGCAATCGTTGTTCTCCGTCGTTTTTTCCGCGTTGAGTGTGGCGTCCGCAGGGTGACGCTGTCGTCTGAGCTCGAATACGCCGCGCCACCAGTAGGATCCTCCCCTTCTTTCTCCACAGCCCAACTCTCCGGTGGCGTCCATGATGGGCTGTCTGCATCCGGTGGGACAACCTCCTGCAGTGGGATGTTCTGCTGGATGGAGGGTCGTGTCTTCGGCGAGATCTTTCGCTCAAAGATCGCAGAGGGACCCAGTTTCCTCTTCGGATTTGAATTCGACGGAGGCTGGAAAGGATTGTTGAACAAAAGAGCGGGCTGTTGTGAAGGGCCAGGTGTGGGTTGCGGAGTGTGGCCGAATGAGGACGATACATCTGAGCTGATGCCCGTCGAGTGATCTGAAGAACCGAACATGCTATTTGGCGAGCTTGTATCCGTGCTCATGTTCTGCTGCGGTAGAATCGTCAGATCGACGATGCCCTCCATCCGATCCAGATCCGTATCCAACGCGATCTCTGGCTCTCTGCTGTCCTTGGGCGGTATCGGCGGTGGCGGTGGTGCTGTGCTCGGTTTCTTTCTGATTCGACTCCGGTCCTTCTTGGACATCGAAGCAGCCTGAGAAGTCGGAGGTGGCGAGGGTGGTGCTTGGTGAAAAGGGATGTAGTCGGGCGAATGTTGAGGTAGAGGGGGTATATCTGAAGATGTTGGATTGACGCGAAGACCTGCAGCTCGAAGTTTGCTCCGTGATCGTTTCCTGATGATATTGGTCAACACTCCAACTGCAGAGGTCTTCGGTTTTCGGGTATCTGTTGGTCGCAGGTACGCCTCGCCGGTATAGGTTGATCCGCTTTCGACGCTGAAGGAATCTGACGGTCGCGAGGGTCGCAGGCTGGTAGTGCTGCCTAGAGACGATATGGACGTCTTGTTTTGAAGGAAAGGAAACATGGTGCTCTTTGGTGGAGGGGTCGGCTGCAGAGAAACTATGAGCAAAATTCCCAAACAAATGAACGGCGAAGACAGTAAACGTCCGAGAACATGCTTAAGCAAACGGGACGAAATGAGGTCCCACGAGAAGGTTCGGCATAGAATGGAAGACCAGGCACTGCGTCCGAAAAGTCTCTCGCAACGCGCACAACACGCGCATCGAAGAGAAACGTATGAACAGGTGCGAATGCCCAATCATGCCCTCATTCGCCCGCGCATGGACCACGGTGCTCTGAACGCTCAGAAAGAGCATTGCCAAACGACGTTGCGAGATATGGACGTATTTCGAGGTCGCATGCGCCTCAGTGAGCAGAAGGGCTGTCGGGAACCTAAGTCCCCAGGACCACAACCCAAGCCGCAAACACAATTCGTCGATGCTCATCTGGCCCGAGGGGGTAATGAAGCTTCTTCTTCGGACGGGTATATGCGCCTGCACGTCCTTCATCCCCGCCAACTTTGTACACAGTTTCGCCCCAGTATATCACAAGAAGACACTCACCGGTTCGCATTCCTGCTCCGATGGAGGGCTTGTCGTCAGCCATGGCGCGATCTTGTCGGTGTCTTCGGAAGGGGCGGAATGTGGAAGCAGATCTTGGGGCGGTAGATAATCCTTGGAGACATCGAGGGTGAATGGGGAAGGGACGCTCATACTCGCAAGGCGAGCTCGTCGAGGGCTACGACGATGAGCAGGTGGTGGTCGACGACCAAGACGACGAGGACGGGGGGAACAGCGATGTCAGGGCACAGTGTCAACTATATCCATTTTAGGCAGTATTGCTCGGCGCGTCGTCGCGTGGCTACCGCCGGTCCGCAGTGCATCCACGTGATTGCATCTTGAAGAACAGGATCTTACCAGTGATACCACTGACCAGCTGCTTTCAACGTTAGGGATGTCTTCATTGTTTGTGTTTTACTGTCACTCCAGTAGACCCGAGTCTACGCTAATGGAAAGCACGTATAGTGTGTTTTGTAGGTGGTCCATATAGCGTGAAAAGAAGGGCATCTGTGTCAGCGCCTGTTTTCGACCAATCAAATAGGCGTTTTGAAAATCCCGCCACGCGAAACTCGTACATCTGCGGCTATACGCCGCGACAGTATCACGATACGAATGCATTTATTTCAAACTATCTCTACAGTAACTGTGTCATCGAGAACCATGCAATGAGTCAAATGATAATCGGTACGTCGCACAATGTACGGCCCTCGTCTAGAACGCCACCTTGTTGACGATGTTGAAGAAGTACTTGCCGTGGCGCTGAGCAAGCTCGAGCTCCAAGTCGGAGGGGAGGCGCGAGCCATCAGCACCAGTGAAAGTACCAGATCCCCAAGGAGAGCCTACGCATGATACGACATCAGAAAATACCAGAACGCGGGCTGGATGTTGCACTTACCACCGCGGACCTCCTTGATGTTGGAAAGGATGTCGAAAGTCGTGCTGTAGCCAAGGGGCACGTAGACAATACCGTGGTGAGTCAAGGTCGAGATACTGGCGAGAACAGTAGATTCTACAAGCAAGCGGTGAGCAACAACGATTATCCCGAAAGCAGCTCGAGGTCACCCACCTTGACCACCACCGAGGGTACCAGTGGCAACAAAGACACCAGCGTACTTGCCAGCGAGAGAGCCCTTAGCCCAGAGGCCGCCAGTGGCATCCCAGAATGACTACAAAACGCGTATGAGCATGTCATTGACACTCTGCCTATCGATCGCTTACCTTCCACTGAGCGGGGAAGTTACCGTAACGGGTCGGGATACCGAAAACAAACGCGTCGTAGTCCACGAGCTTATCAGGCGAGAGAATGGGGTAGCTAGGCTTAGCGGGAGCATGCATGGCCTCGAGCACGTTGGCTGGGAGGGTCTCGGCGATTCTACGCAGTGAAGTGCCACCATGTGAGCAAGCATGCAATAATGCATCCGATCGATGTAACTATACGCACTGGAAAATGGTGGCAGAACCGCCAGCCTCTTGGATGCCAGTCTTGATTGCCTCGGCGACTGCGGAGGCAGTAGACGTTAAACGTGACCACGGAGACGGCGCATTGCATGCGTCGATAAACGAAAGCGGGACGTACGCTTGGCAATGTGACCGTACATGGTGTAAATAACAATAGCGACCTTGGGAGCCATCTTCTTTGTTGCGGGTGCGGTAGAGGATACTACGGGAGTGGCGGAACCGTTCTTTGCGGGTTTAGACGATGAAGGTGTCGAAGTTGATGCTTTCTTCTGCTCAACGTCGTCAGCGAGCAGATTCTTCTGCCGTCTGCCAGGGAAACACATACTACCTGAGCGAAGAAGTGTTGGGGCGGTGAGTGAATTTTGAGTGTTTGAATAGCGTGCTTTTATCCTGCAGCCCATGAGGGCGCAGACCGTAGGATTACGAGCTATGAGGAATCATATTGTTAGAAGGCTGACAGTACGAATACGGCAGCCTGTGTACGCTGCTCAGCTGAATAAGGCAAGCGAACACTCACTGCTAAACCCATTTCTTCCCATAGGTTCCCACGAGATCCCATGAACGTCAGACTGCGCTGCTAATTGCAGTCGCCACGATAGACGACCACAGACTCGGGACCGTCTGACAAAGGGAAGCTGTCTTTGTCAGCACCTCTATACCTAGAGTGTCATCAAGATGACTGGTTTTTCACCTTTTTATCCTCCTGCTCGACCAACTCTAGGAAGGCCTGGCGACTCTAAGCATGGATCGCCGAGTCCACGACATTCCGTTCACGGATCGCGATCAATCTTGTACCGAGTCGGACAGACGTGTGCACGGAACGTGAAGGCCTCAATGGTTTTTATGTCGTCCTGTCGAAGCTGCAAACATTTCACTCCATGCTGAAGCGCTGAAGACCGAGAAGCCTAAAAAAAGCAGTCGTTCATGCTCACCTAGGCAGCTGGTCTGCGCATACGTTGACCATCTCAGCACTGAAGCCGCTGTGCTGACCAAGATCACGGACAGTCTCGGCGGGTGCGAGATCAGCGTGCGGGGAACATTACCGCAATAGGCCAACCTAGTAGCAAGTAGCTAGAATGCCGACAAGGACATCAGCACATGGACTGCCATGCATAATGCATAAGGGGTATCGCTTGGGTATCGCGGAGGATGTGTCTCAATTGGATATTGAGACTGGATGAAATCTTCTGGACGAATCATGCGTTCGCAGTCAGGACCTGACTTCCAAGCATATAAAGTCAGTTGATAGTACGTCACCCACATAAACAGAGACGATCTCCTCACCGCAACCTGACTCAGCTTCTGGGGGAAACGATGCGCCAGGTAGACTCGATAGGATCACGATCTTGAGCGAGATTGTTTAACGGTCGGGTAGCAGAGGTAGCAAGGCACAGAGCTGCGATAGATTGACCTGAACCATACAAATAGATCCTTGAAATATAGAGTAGTCTACGATGTATATCTAGTAGAATGAGTGGCGATGTGTAAGTAGGCCTATGACAGCATATATAGGGGTACTTTTCTGAGCATAGACAGGCTGCGAGTAGAAAACACGTGCTGCGCCCGGGTTGGGTATTTGAGTGGCCTAGACGTAGTTGGCGAACCAGGGAATGAGCGATTGGGCAAGGGTATAGCTGAAGACGAGTTTGGGACCAACGACCAGAATCTATAAAAGGATGCAGACACATATGTTATTGAAAGTTTGACAAGGCAATATGACGTGAGCTGACCTTCGGTGTAAGTCCTTTGAACAACGCCGTGGGGCCCTCGTTGCGCACCAGCTCCTTGATCACTGTGGCACCGCTAACTTTGCTCTCAAAGTTGGCGTTCTGAATACGCGTTTTTACGGTATCCAACGGAGCCGCTACAGTGATCGAAGCAACAGCGCCGGCTATCGAGGCCACGAAGTTCTGTGTCCAAGTCGCCTTGGAGTAATCTTCGAGATTGAAGAGGTAGTCCTTGGTCACTGCCGACGCACCAAAGAGCTTTGAGGATAGTAGTCAGGTACAGGAAGCGGATAGGAAGCGGGAGAAGCACGCACTGCAAAGCTGCCGGGAGCATTTCGCGCTACCGTCCATCCCCAACCTCGGTACAGCGTGGTGCCCTCTTCCATCAATATCCGCACGAAACCTCGACCACGGAACGCTTCTGGATTCACTTGACGCTTTATCTTGAGCGCGTCCAGCGGAAGTAGGACCTAAACGGACGGATAAGTCGGAGCAAAATGGAAAGGGGGCATGAAGAAACATACAACTTCACCGATACCAGTCAAGCTATGATTGTGAGGGTCAGTCTACGTATGCAGTATAGCATGACCAGAGCACGCACCTTCCTGCTGTCGCCTGCATCATCATCTTCCCCTTCCTTTCACCGAACACATTCGTGAAGTTCGTCTTGTAGTTCGCCCTCAGAATGTCATTGAAAAACGGCTGCCCGCCGTACTTGTATATCCGCTGAGTGACCTTGTAACCGGCAGCATATCCAAGACCTGGGAATAATGACAAAAGCTTGCGAGGCAATGAAGCAGCAGCATAGTCCCGGAAAATGATTGGGTTCAATGCGCTGAACGTGACCTGTGGGGATGTTGAGATGGCATGCAAGCAATTCGACGTGTCGAGCTGACCTTAGACTTGTTGCTCATGAGACGTTTCGCAATGGTGTCCACAGGGTGGAATATCATCAACTCCGCAATACCTAATCCGTACAGATAAATGACAATATTCGAAAGCAGTTGTTCTATGACCATACCTGAGGCAAGGCACCAGAACCAAGGATTCGAGCAGTGCCGGACTCCTTGCCCTTGACGTTGAGAATGGGTGACATTTTTAGGATATGCAGACAGAAACGAAGGAGGAGAACGGATGCGTCAAGCAACCAGCGAAGCGAAGGTTGTCGTACGAACACGAAAGTCGAAGGGTGAGGAGACCACAACGCTGCCACCACACCAGGAGCGAGTCAGAGAAGGCCCAAATTTCGTTTGCCGCCGGAGGGGCAGTCGGTCACGTGATGATCATCCGGCGCGGCAACAGTTTTTGTAGACTGCTTTCCGAGTCTGAAAGAACCTCTGGTACTTACTACTACCTGGCAATTCCGGACCACAGCTCAAACTTCAGCAAATGCGCTGTGCTCAACCGCAGAATGATCTGCCAGCTATCTGGAAAATACGAGTCAGTGATATCTCGAATCCTGAAGTTCATGCTCATTTTCTCCTCAGAGATTGTGTGGTCGGCACGAACTTTCATTCATACCGAGATGGAGGACGTCGAGTTCACTTGCTCTTCGCGCACGCACGCATTAGCAGTAGACCTCTGTCTATAGCTTTGGAGCCCGTCGTTCTCCGCGGATGCTGATGGGTGACGGAACTGCGTACCGTGCAGTGGGGCTTCCGAACCACCAACGCCCTACGACCAGCTCCTCGACGCGCTGCTTCATGGACAAGAAGAAGTCCTAGAAACAGCGTAAGAACACCCACGCTTCAAATAGCCGGAGCACTATCTCTCTGAGTGAATCTCCGAAGCCAGATTGGTGGCTGGTCTCTACACAGTTTACAGGATCAGGGCGGGATAGGACTGAGAACCCACAAACAGCAAGTTTCCAGTATCTCTCAGCCACCAGGTTACCTTGATGATACCACAAGCAACACCTTCGAGTCACGATCTGGATCCAGCAGGCCAAACGCAAAAATGCCTACACCGAGGGGCCAGCACACACTCCACCTGGAGCTGTACTCGCAAACCCTTCGCCCTCATTGAAAGACCCGGGACACATCCTCATCTCCTCTATCCCCTACAGAATCGTTCTTTCAGACGCATCTCGAAGCCCGATACGAATCGTTCGAAAGAGGTAAGCCCCGTCTTTGTTATGTTACTCGAAGCTTCGTCTACTCATTCATCTCGGGTATTCCTAGAAAGAACCTCGGGAGCAAGATGTATCTTCGTTTCTCGTTCAGTTGTGATCTTCGAGGAGTTGGTGTAGAATGCTGTGCGATAGCCAAATGAGGTGTACGGTATACGTACGTGTATCATGCCGCGAAGTTCGGTGCGTGCGGGATAACTGTAAGGCTGTAGCCACATGTATGCGAGTTCGAGGAGTTGCAATGACGCAGCAGATGAGTGGAGACCTGCAAATGGAATGAACGAACGAGTCGCCGCAACGTTCATACGAGTCCGTGCACTCCTGGCCAATCTAGCCTACTCCATAAGCGAGAAGCAGCAATCCATTCCATTCCAATCCACAAAGTAATCCCAATAACAGCATGCGCACATCTACACACGGATATACAAACATCGAGAAAAGCAACATCAGATCGATCTGCAAGTATATATACCGAACCAAGAGTAAAAAAAAAGTTGGAAGGGAATAAGTGACGGCAAGAGAAGAGGGATGTACACGAACGGCGGGAAAGAAGGATAGAAGAAGAACAGAGAGTTGGGAGGGAGAGAGGCAGGAGGATGCTTGTGCGCTGAGGAGGTAGGATCCGAGAGAGCTAAGATAGTGGGAGCTCTGAGGGATTGAAATATGAAAAGGAAGACAGATGGGAGAAAGACGAGAGAGGGGAAGAGACGAAGGGAACCGAGCGTATCATACAGACGCGCTCAGATATACGATGTATGGGTTTAAGATAACATACGAAGTAGGGGAGAGAGAAGGGGCGCGTAGGCAGGGGTTGATACACGAACCAGACAACAGAAGAAGAAGCGAAGAGACAAAGCAGAGATCAGAAAGCGAGAAGCGAAATGAATAAAGGATATCGATGTAGAATAATGAAACGGAAGCACGCAGTACAGAGCAGCAACAGGAAGAAGCGGCAGAGGAATAGAGACGGGAATAGAGGGCATGGCGTAGATCGTAAAGATCGTGTATATAGATGGTGTAGGGGTAGATGCTGGGATATCTTCTCGTGGTATTTGTGTAGGAAGGATATCGTCGTGATGGGGGAATGGCGGGGGCGTGTGGGGTAGTAAAGCGCAGAGCGTAAAGCCATGTCCGGGTCTCTAAAACATAAATTCGTCGTCGTAACCAGCAAGCGGGTCCAATCCAGTCCAATCGTCGCACGTCCGATTGTCCAGTCTCGTCCAGCGGGACTCGTCAACGCGTCACAGTGGGAGAGGGTAAGGGAGGGAGGGGCAAGGGAAGAGGGAAGAGGGAGATGTGCAGAGAGCGATCAGACGACGAGGCGAACTTCTCCCCAAGCCACACTCAATCCCAGTCAATCGACATGCCTCCAGCGAGAGCAGGCGCCAAGCCAATCCCTCTCTCCGACTCCCTCTTGAGCCACTTCAGCGCCCTCTTATCCTCCCGAATGAGCGGCTCAAGAGCCTCGTAGCACGCCTTGTTGTGCTCCTTCAGCCACTGCTTCTCATCCTTCGACAGCATCGAGTCTTTGACCATCTTCGTCTGGATCGGCACGCACGTCAGCCGCTCGAACCCGAGCCAGATGTCGCCGTTGAAGTTGCCCTTCGTTTGGACGCGCCGCACGATGAGAGCGGATTCGATGCGGACACCCCATTTGCCTTCGAGGTCTGTTCACATAATCAGTTGGTGTTTCCATAAGAAGCGAGAGTGGTACGCACAAAATCCTGGTTCGTTGGTGATGACATTCCCAGGCTTAAGGGGAACGTCGATGCCGAAGCCATGGGGTCCTTCATGTACGTTCAAGTACGAACCAACACCATGTCCAGTGCCGTGCTACTCATGGGATCAGGAACAATCTCTCGAGGACCCGTGGGTTATCATGTACTCACATTGTAATTCAATCCATCCTTCCAAAGCGCCCTGCGTGCAAGAACGTCCAGTTGTTTACCGGTGGTGTTCTCGGGGAATATAGCGCTGTCAATAGCGATCTGTATAGGCAAGTGTGAGACGAGGTTTTGCGCAGTCGAGGGGTAGGATGGACACGTACGTGGCCTTGGAGGACCCGCGTGAACGCTTCACATTGCTCGTTTGATGGCCGTCCGAAGTGCACCGTTCGGGTGGTGTCGCACGTACCATCGACGTACTGACCTCCGGAATCACTGATAGTACTGTTAGTGAAAAGGCCTAAACCACTCAAAGAAGGTGAAGACTCACTTGAGGTACGGTGTATCACGATCTATCATTCGCGCAGAGTTCTTGCGAGGCTCATAATGCGGTAGAGCTGAATATATGCGGTCAGTCAACCATTACTGCTAAGGGTGGTGAGAATTACGCACCAGCGTTAGGTCCGCTACCACTGATGTTCCCATACGCCAAACCTCTGTACCCATCCTGCTCTCTCCTAAACTCCGTGAACCGCCACGCAGCTTCATACTCCGTGATATCATATCCCTGGCTCATCTTCGCCTCCAACCAGGCCTGCCACCTCACCCACGCCGCGCCATCCTTCATATACGCGTTCTTCAAGCCATCGAGCTCCACCTCGTTCTTGACCGCCTTCATCTCCTCGACGTAGGACGGCAGCACCGTGTACCGGAACGACGTGAGCATGAGGGAGATGGCGTAGGACGTCGACGGGGCGATGATGATCTTGCCCTCGCCCCATTCCTTGCGCCGCAGGAAGGACCACAGGTCGTTGTATTCCCGTCGCTCGACATTGAGAGACTGCAGATACGTGTCGATCTCTTCGGGGACCTTGGCGGCTTCGATGAAGAGGATGGTCTGATCGGCCGAGATGAAGAGGTACGAGTGGAAGACGGGGTTGAAGGGGATGTCGTTGCCCCGGAGGTTGAGGAGGTACGCGATGGACGACAGGTTCGAGAGCAGCGTCGCCACCTGCCTTTGCGCAGGCTTCGGCTCCGTCTTGGAGTAGCTCGGCACACTCGGGCTCTGCTCGGCGATCCACCGGCGGACCTTGGCCAGCTTCTTCTCCGTGCCCTCGCCGGCGTACCGCGTCGACTGCCTGAAGATCGGCGCCTTCGACCGGGACGGCTTGTCGCGCCAGATGAGGTCGACCAGGTTCTGCGGCGGGTAGATGAGCTTCGAGCCTTTCGCCTGCAGCTGCGCGTTCAGCCCCGTCGCCTTGTCGTGCGCAATCATCCGCGCGTCTATCCCGATCCGCGAGTCTTTCGCTCGGTCAACCAGCCATTCCACCCAGTCCTTCGGCGACCCATGCCCGGCCGCTTCGATAAGGTTCCAGTTTGAGTCGAGTTCAGTCCGCGCTTGGATCCAGTAGCGCGAGTCGGTAACGAGATAGGCAGAAGATTTGGACACGATGGCAACGCCAGCAGATCCGGTGAACCTGGAGATATCAGTGACAAAAGATCAGTAGCTGTGGCGTGCATAGGCAAGGCAACGGAGACACGTACGCAGATATCCATTCCCTCCGCTTGTCACTGATCCCGACGTATTCCGATCCGTGTGCGTCTTCCGTCGGAATAACGCTGGATGGTTGGCAGATGTCAGTTTCAGCCACAAAAAAAATTGTGAGGGCTGCTCACTAGTAATCCAGCGTATCTTTCTTCATGAGCTCTCGGAGAGCTTCCAATCGCTCGCCAGTATCGGGTCGGCCCTTGAAAGAATCGACATCGTTGACTTTGCGTTCGTAAGCAGACCCGACGAGGGTGCTGGCAGAATCAGAGGGGTACAGCTGCGGTCGCCGCTGCCGTGACGAGCTCGCAGTGTTGTTGGAGTTGCCCGAATTTTGCGAGCGGAAGGTATTCGAACGAGACGGATCGCCCGATCGTTGCATGGCCTGCATGTGCGGAGGGAGGGGATTGATGTAATTGATGCTCTCGGAAGTCTGGGTACGCTGCGAGTTGGATCGCTGCGGCGACTGGTAGAGCGGTGGTCGAGTGGATTGCGTGTTCTGTCGGGACAGATCCTGAGCCATCTCCTTCTCTCTCTCCTTCTCTTTGTCCTTCTTGCCAATACCCCAGCCATATCCCCACCGCTTGGAACCTCCGACGGGACTCTTCTCCGTTGCCTGAGGCGACTTTGGTGTGGATTTCTCTCTGGTCGTGTTGGACCGCTTGAGAACGGGGACCTCGCGAGCATCGTTGACGGTCTGATCTGGCCATGATTCGGAGTCGGAGGAGAAGGTGAGCTTTTCAGCCTTGGAAGTGAGGGTAGCAGTGGGGGAGTAAGAGCCGGAGCGTTCGAGACGGTTGATGCTGGAGCGCTCTGAGTTGTAGGACTCGGAGTAGGCACGATCGGCGTAGGCGAGTCGTTTGGTTTGGGTTTTTTCTTTGAGAAGGAGGGGAAACACATCGGTGGTGGGGGCGGGGGCGGCGGAGGCGGTGGTGGTGGTGCCATGGTCTCGGATGGGAGAGGGGATGGTGGGGGGTGTCGCGAGAGTCGTGAAGGAGGGCTTCTGGGACTGGGTAGGGTAGATTAGATAGAGCCCAACACCTGCGCACGGGATGGCCGTCCGGACGCAAGCAGCGGAGGGTCTCTGCAGCAGAGCGCCCTGGCCAGCACGCACGTCTCTCACCGTGAGAACGGTCACGTGCGTGTCCCAAATCGGAAGCTGGATCTCCGGCCCTGGCATCCTCGGTTCGCGAGTTCTCTCGAGCCTGCTGGAGCCTGGAGATGAAAGCCTCGCTGTTGCAGCATGCTCGTCCCCCAGAGATTAGCGTTCTCTCTCTTCCCCTGATCCCCCGCTCGCCCAGTCGCCCATTCCCCAAGCACAGCATTCCATATCCAGCCCATTCACGGCCTCTTCTTCCGCTACTCGACGCGTTGACTCGTCCTCATCGGTCCGATTCTCTATGGCGATCTATTCTCTCTGACATTGTGTGGGGATGATAGGCATTCTATTGTCTGTCTTCCCCCAACTCGTGCCCTTCTGGCGCGCAGTCAGTCGCTCGAGGAAGAGCTGAAGAAGAAACCCGCGCGAACGCCCGGTCCTGTCCTCGTTGTTGCCGTTGCGCATGTGTGGGGACGACGGTCGTGGCGTCCCTCCCTCGGGGGCTATCCAGCCGCGCAGAGAACGAGCTCCGTCGGCGTGAGGTCTCCTACCCTTGCGCACGGTCGAGACTCGAGGGCTTTCGGTAGTGCACAGTTCACTCTCCACTACGTTCACCCGCTCTGCCCAGCTCCGAGTGACGTTGGCGGAAAGTAATGACGAAGACGCAGCGACTGGAGATCCTGCAGAGCAGATTGGCCTGGCTTGAGGCAGTACGTTTATCACACATGACGGTTCTCTATGTACTATCTCTGGAAAGCGATCTTCATATGGGCGGTTCTGTAGGAACATCTATGCACCACCTCAATACATGTTTCGCACCACTATTTTCCGTCTCAATACACTGCGAGCAGACCCCGCAACCTCCACCTGACTGTGTCGGTTCTCCGGGCGAAAGATCCAAGCTCTCGTACATCTCGAGCTCCGGGATGAATTCGCTTCGGCCTTGTTTTCTGGTTGTCAACTCGTCGTTGACCCCAATGTCTTTACATCCAGCCGAACATACGTTGAGCTTTGTACCTAACTTACAAAATTCTATTCGAGAAATGCTCACAACCTGTCGACATCCTCTAGGAGCACGCTGTCCCGAAGCCCGAGACTTATATCGGCGGCTCGCCGCACCCATGCACCCACATCGTGGTTACACCAGTACCCAAGCCAGTTAATCTCACGAAAGACCCCAAGACCCGCTCGCAGTACAAGGTGGTACATATGACCAACTGCCCAGAATGTTCCACAGGCTGGCCAAGTCCGCTCGTGCTCCACCCCAGTAGATCTTTCACATCAGTTCTCAGCCCGACAAAGACTCGCAATCTGGACAATGGAGATGGGACGAATGAACACGAGACGGTCGAGTTGCTCCGTTGATTTATCTTCGCCCTCTTTTGGCACGATCAAGTTCTACAGAACATTCGGAGACGATGCAAGAGGACGACTTATCTATGTCCATCGATTCGCTTCCAGGCTACATTGAGT
The DNA here is from genome assembly GCA_004332605.1 of Steccherinum ochraceum. Taxonomy (NCBI): domain Eukaryota; kingdom Fungi; phylum Basidiomycota; class Agaricomycetes; order Polyporales; family Steccherinaceae; genus Steccherinum; species Steccherinum ochraceum. The sequence goes on along the minus strand of RWJN01000139.1, from coordinate 5,466 downwards.
GAGTCTCCCTCTTGGTCTGGTTTTTGGACTGTTCCTGACGTTCCTGAAAACAAGTTGCTGACGGTGCATCCAAGCGTAAATTACAAGACAATCGAGGGCAAAAGGCGTATGACGGTCTGTCTGCTCGAGGAGCTGTTCAGATAGACGGTGCGAAGACGAGGCTTTCATGCCTGCAGGATACCATGCCACTACCTCGCTACGTTCTCTACGCACGGTGTACCTCCCACAATGACGCAATGAGAGCATATCTTTTCACTGCGCTGAGTTGCGCCACACCGCTCGAGGTCAGGCTGCAGATTCTCTGGTTCTTCGTGCCGTTATGACATCGTCGTTCGCAAGCTTGAAGCAACTCGCGGACGCGATGACGAACGGCTTCTGGTGGAGTACGAGCAGTAGACGAAAATATCCAAATGTAATATATCGAAAGCGTAACATAGCAAAAATGCACAAGCAGATCTAACAATACACTACACCTAAGTACACAACCCGATGCCAACTCGCCCCGAATCCCTTCACATCTGCAAAAACAATAGTCCATCAGCACACCACACGCCCAACGAACTCAGCAAATCCCACTCACCGCCCACCGCCACACCTTCTCCGCCCAATTCCTCGGTGGCGGCTCCTCATACGACGCAGCCTCGACCTCCGCCAACCCCGTCTTGAAATCCATTTCTTGGGGCGTGACGAGTCTGGACCGCCGCCACCACCGCGCGAACACGAAGAGGAAGGGGAAGAGCGCGAGGGGGAGGTAGTTCGTGATGAAGGTGTCGGTGGCCCAGTGGCCCCGGAGGAAGACGTTCCAGCCGGACATCTGTTTTTTGGTTGGAATTGTTGAGTGGGTGTGGATAGTAAACGATACAAGTGGAGGGCAGACGTACGATGCAGACGAAGAGGGACACGATGGCGCCGTAGTATGCTGTGTAGGGCTGGAATTTGGATACGTAGGGGAGCGATCTGCGATCTATGTCTTGCGCCTTCATGCCGTTGTGGAAGCGGATATACGTCACGCAGATACCGAACCACGACATGAGACCCGCGATAGAGGTCCTGCAAATATTTGACAGCAGTGAGTCATTGAGCTGAGTGACGGCAAGTAAGAAAAGGAACCGCACATGTTACCGAACCTGGATGAATTATGTGTTCAGTAGATGGTTGAACCCAGACCAGCAGAAGAACGCACCATCCGAACACTTTGCCAGGACCGGCTTTCAAACTCATATAAGCAAGGAGACCAAATGACGCTTGAAAGAGGACTGCTATCCATGGAACGCCATGCCTAGAGAGACGCATGAAAAAACGTGGTGCGTTGCCTGTTGCTGCAAGACCATCTGTGGCGCAAACAACGATCAGCGTGTAAGCACGTAGACAAGCTAAGGCTGCTCACAAATCGCTCGAGAGCTGCTGAACAGCTCGCTGGTCCCTGCTGACATAGCGGATGTCAAAATGGCAGCATTGATAACCTGAAAAAATCGGCTGTCAGATTATCTTTCCTGAGGTTGAAGGTACGAACCCACTCACAGATGGAAGACCTTTAATCCCAGCATGCTTAATCGCAATCACGAACGGACTCGCCGCAGCGTCCGACGTCTTCAAATTCAACCCCGGATCCGTCGACGGCACAAGCAACCCAATCACCGCCACGCCTCCCAAATAAAACAAGCCCATCCTAATCCACACCCTCTTGATCGCCTTCGGGATCGTCTTCCGTGGGTTCTTCGCCTCCCCACCGGCGATGGCGACCACTTCCGTGCCGATGTAGCTGAACGCTGCTGACGTGAGTGACCCCCAGAACGCGAGGAAGCGGCCTTTCGCGCCTGCGATGCCGGCGTATTGGACGAAGGGCCCGGGGTGCTTCCAGTAGCGGAACCCGATACGGTCGTGTGTGGGCCCGCCGCCGAGGTCTAGCACGATACCGAGCACGATGAGGCCGACGATGGTGATCACCTTGATGGACGCGAAGATAAATTCGGCCTCTCCATATGCGCCTGTGGAGTGAATAGTGTGAGTGTGAGCGCTGCTCTCTGAACTTTGTGATTCAGAATTTACTCACCTGCGCCAAACAGATTGATGGCAAGGACCAGTACCAAGAAGATAGTGATCCAAACAGCGTTATGCACTTCCTTCGTCCTGCAAAAAAATCAACAGTTTGAGAACATGCACTACGACCAGACACGAAGTTTCAATACCAATAATTCACCAACACCGCAGAGGCAGATATCTCAGCGGGCAAGATAATCGTCCAACAATACCCTACGGCATCCCGAGGTAAGTAAGCGCAACTCTGATTCATTTCAATACGCATCTGCTCACAATAGTTCCAGCCCATAGCGAATGACATGGCAGGATCGACAAACCTCCCGGCCATGGTGATGTGTCCTCCTGGGAGGGGCAGATACGCGACCATCTCGCCCAGGGACGTCTGTTAATGTGTTTGCACCGGCGGTACGAAACAGGATCAGTGAAGCCCCAGGGACATATGCAGGTGCAGGTGCAAAGAGTAGAAACACAGAGTTGTACGCACCATCACAGCCCAACATATTGACCCGATGGTTGCATAGCCAAGAAGCAGTCCGACGGGTCCGCCGTTTTGAAGACCGCTGGCAGTACCCAGGAACAGACCCGTTCCAATAACACCTGGAAAAATACCGTCAGTCAATCTAATGAGCACATAGTGCCGCGTCGACACGTCGATGTTGCAACGCAAGTACTCACCACCAATACTGTAATCATACAAGAGAGTAAGTAAGCGAATTTGAGTGAGTAATATAACGACACGTGTCGAACAGAAGTGGGATCACCTACCTAATCATGGCAATATGCCGGCTTTTCAGTTCGCGACGAAGGCCATTGCCAAAATGCACAGCGGGGTCAAGCGTGGCGACGTCCGACTCGTTCGTCCGCGAGCCAACCTTCTCGAGGTCCTGTTTCGCGTCATATCCGTCGGAGGACATCTTGGGAGGAAGCTAGAAGGGAAAAGAGGACGACGAGGGCTTGGGCTAGCGTCGCATAGCTGGATGTGTTTTATGTTATACGAGGGCTAAGTCCACATCACAATATCAATAGACGGTAGACGCACGGCCAGGGTCTTTGGGATCCAATTGCAGCCAAGGGGAGGTGTGGGCACACTCGGCGTGTCGCGACGCAGAGCGATTCTGCCAGTGGGAAATGGGGATGGAAAAGTCTGCGCAGTTGCGCGCCCTCTTGGTTTCCGAGGAAGACGGTAGCACGAGGAGAGGCGCTAGACATACGGCATCATCCTGACCGGTAACATGAAGGTCATTGCGGCTTACGCTGATAAGTTTCGGTCCATCGTTGCTATAGGACTTGCAAGGCGAGACATGAATTGTTCGCAGATGTGTGAAGGTAAGCTTCACAGCAAGGTATTCAGCTGGATATGACAAGGGGACCCCATACTGGTATATTTTACAAGTAGTACGTGCTGCATATATTTGGCGTCTTCCTACTTGTACGCCGAAGAGAGATAAGAAGAAGGAAGGATTGAGGAAGAAGATGTAGTAGCGACATTCTTGATTGTCAGAGACCTGAGATCTATGCGTGTACGGCCACCACTTCAAAAACCATTCGTCCCTGTTGAGTTGCCTAGGGGGATACGAGGAACAGAGAGTACGGCAGAACCAGATCCGAAGAGCACGAAGACGCGTCTCGTAACGCATTACGCCACAGAGGTGGTTATAATAGAGGCTGAGGCCTGAAGCTTGAAGTGCAACCGAGCTCGTGATGATGTGAACGAGATAAGCCTGGTATGAAGATATGGTCATGGAGGAACTAGAGAGGAACTGAAGGTAATGAGGTAAGCTCGTGTGAAACCTCGGAGAGAATGACAGATCCAAAGGCTGCTTTGCGACGTAGAACTGCTGGAATGCATGCTCTTCAGGGTGCGATGCTTCAATGCGACTTCTCCGGGATATGAACAAGAATGCGAGAGTGCAGCCGTGGTCCGTTGCGATCTATCCAGGTATCGCGAAGCAGGGGTCTTATATACGTGTTGTCCATTCAGGCTGGGTGATAAGTAACCGAACTATAACATGCGCGCTGAGCGATGGAAGGTGATCGTGAGGATGGCCACAGTGACGAGGACAAAGATTGACACCATGGACCAACTACATCTTCTCCTTGCGATGATGGAACCATTTCTTCTCGATTGGTCGGAGCTACAGCTCGTGAGAAAAACGCCAAGATCAAGAAGCGTTGGAGGAGTTTGGACGACAATTTTTTCTCTACTTTGGCCGAACTGTAGTCGGTGAAAAGAGGAAGAGACGGATTTAGAGGGCATCTCGTCGGTGTGGAGAAGGCCGGACCGTGAGGGGAGAGCCGGGTTTGGAGGCTAGCATGGGGTTGTGAATCGTCATATAGGACGAGGACACTACTGATACAGCAGAATCGTGAGTGTCGATGGTGCAGGTGGACAATGAAGGGACTCACAAAGGTTTCGACTCATGAACGAAAGGCTCATCCACAAATGTCCTTTCCAACACTGACTGGACGTCGCGTTGATTCCCTACGACGCATCGCCTCAAATCTTTATTCGTCCGTCCTCTCAGCCTCTTGCCCTTTTCTCCCCTCCTGACCAGTATCGGCGCAGTGCAGCACAGAACATGAGCTGTGTAGTGAGAGAACGTCCACGTCACAGTGACTGATGAAGGATAGCCTCGGAGCCACATTGGGCGAATGCTGAGGAGTAAATGTCGTGCATATTGGAGGGCCAAGGTTGCGAAAATGAGGGCCAAACAGACGTTGGCGAGAAACGAACTGTCGAAATGAGGGGCCTGAAGGACTATTTCAAGTCGGTGAGTGTAGGGGAGTATTGAAGGCCGTACCAAGGTCTCAGACGTGTTTACAACTTTTCACTCCAAACCTTTTGCAAAAGCAGTACGCTCTCCGACAGGATGGAAACGACGAGTACGGTGACCACTGCGACACGCTAGCAAGGACCCCCGTGCCGCGGCCTCTCGAAGACTCGTCCCTCTCGATCTGCCCTCCGACGCCCGTCGGTGATTCGTCCGGTCTGTCTCGATCGTCTGGCGAGAGAGGCGCTGGCCTGTTCCAAGAGTCTTGGAACACGTCGGCAGGCGCAACGGCTGAAGGGAAACTTTTCTGGAGCTGGTATATCGAATGACGCACCCTTGTGCCAACTGTTACAAGAGTTTTGGGGGCAACAGTAGGAAAATCGTGCGCACAGACGTGTTCCAGTAGTCCTGGAACAGGATAGAGGGGAGTTTCTGCCAGTTTTCGTGCCTTGTCGGAAGCGAAATTGGCAAAGTGACACTGAAGCGGCCTCTTCTGCAGTGGAAGGGAAATCCACTCGAGTTTTCCTACTTGCGCACTGGCCGATGCTTCTCGAGGGACAGGAAAGAGGCTTGAGCCGCCGACCTTTTCCGCGCTCGAGCGATCGTGACCCGGTCAAATTGCTTCTCGAGAGTCAGAAACACGACCGGCAGGAGC
>RWJN01000138.1:24571-67223 GCA_004332605.1 Steccherinum ochraceum | reverse complement strand
ATCTCCTGGCTAAATCCCTAGCCTTCTCATATCCATAACAGGGGCTGACTTACAAAGGTGCCATTGAAAGTGAATCGGGAGCATCCTGGGGCACTACGGCAGGGGCCTCGTGGCGGAAATCCTCCCGGAGGACACGAGGATGGGGTGGGTGCAGTGGGCAAGTGCACTTCTCGAGAGTGGTCGCACCAGCATGCAGAGTTCGGCTGTGAAATTGGTTAGGTTGATAGCCGCGAGCATACGAGCAGTGTGACTTACCGAGTTTGGGTCCCTAGGTGTAAGCTGTGCGCATTGCTGACCATTGCGAGCGCATTCCGAGCACCGCAGACTCATTGATGACTTGCGAGGTGCAAATGAGCTAGTAAGCATGCGAAAAGCAGCTAGCTGAAAGTAAGTACTCACCGACCACCGACCGACCGATGAGGTCGTTGACCGTAGACGAGAGCAGCAAAGCAAAATTTGCAATGAGCTGAGGGAAAGAAGGGCGAAGAGAGAAGGGACACATTGGGGTTTGCGCGAAGGAGCCGCATTTTATGTGAGATTGCTCAGTCGGTGCGAGCATGGAGAGGAAGTGCGAAAAAAACTGAATAAAGATCATTTCATTTAACTGTGCATGTCAGTATGCATTCAATAAAGACACGGAATACAGCAGAACTCACGTTATATTGCGGTGGGTGGAGCAGGCTCGTTTGCGAGAGCACTGAAAAGCGGGAGGATTGCCAGCAACCCAACTCCTGCAGTGTGCCTCCCAATGAGTGTCGCTACCATGTCTCCAGGACAAACTGATGCTAGCTGAGTCTACTGGACAGTTTGTCGTGAGCCAGTGGACGCACTTGCCAAGAAAAAACTTGAGGTGTGATGGAGGATCCTAGGGATATGTGTGGCGGCGGCGAGACGTTCCGTATCGTAGAAACGCTCGCTGGAAACGGCGTGAGGTCCGGTAGCCGCGTGTAACCGCGCCGCTTGACAGGCGCCGTCTCTTTTTTGCCCGGTATCAAGACGTTTTTTGTGCTCGCAGCTGAAGAGTCCGGACCGAGGAGCCTTTATTCTACGTGATAAAGTTTTCGTTCGCTGATGCGAAGGTTTTTTCCAATGCTCCCAACTTTTTCGGACAGGCTCATACGTTTTTCAAAGACGTGTCCGCTTTTTTTATTTTTGTCCAATACGGTCCCTCATAAGGCCCAGGCGGAGGAGGCATCTGCAGTTGGCCTGCAGCTTCGGATGCGTTGTTTCGTTCAGAACTTGTACATGACTTAACGATGCACAGGAAGCATCTCCGGACGACGAGTACTTAAATAATACATAGTGCGATACCTTTTGCTGTAAGTCCAAGTGAAAGAAGAGCAATTGTTTGCAAAAACCGATTCACAGTCGCTGTAAGGAGCAGGAGAGAACTTGAGCTTCGTTGGACAAGCGTAGCCTGAGCGTACGCCGGTTCTGTGTTCATTTCCGATATCGATCGTCTGGAAATCTCTCCTACCTCTATAACTGACAGGATTCGGGGCATGGGCTTGATTCCCTTTCTTCGCGACATCGGATGAAAGCTGACAGGTGAAGACTCTCACTAGACAAACCAACGGGCCAAATGCAACGCTCGGATATGGTGTAATGTCAATATGGCTAACATTATATAGCTCGGGGTTCGATTCCCCGTAACCGAGTCTCGTTACACCGTTTTACTGTCTAATTTTTTGCCTTGCCGCTTGCTCCCGTCCTTGCTTCATGTTGTTTGCCACTGTGTAGGGGGTGTGGAAGGGACTTCTGACTCCAGTCAAGTTCATAATCGAACAGGTAGAAGAACCGGCGCTGACCCTAACCCTGAAAACACCGGGAAGAAATATTACACATCAGTTTTACGTCTTAGTCTAGGCGCCCTGTGCCTTAGATGTCAGTGGGAAACTGAACGGTTGAGCGTCGACGGTCATGTTTGCGGTAAGTAAACGAGTTTTCCACTGACAGCAGCTCACATTCAATCATGACTGACAGTTATTCTGCTATTGTGCGCCAGGTTGAATATCACGTCGCCTTGTGCTGCTGCGCTGACGGTGCGGGGTAGCACAGGGGTCCGCCTATGACGATTTGCGGTCATTCCGCTCACCTAGTCCAAACGTGCGTTATGTTCCTCTCGTTCGAGTCTTCAGTCATTCATGACCTCGTGAAGCTGCAAAGTTTAGCAACGCCGCACCACAAGGTCTTTACGCAGCTATTGTCATCCCGCTGCCGACAGTCCGACGACTCCGAGCTCTCATCACATGGAACCGATGCCTACCTCCTCTCCCCACCTTCCGGGGTTAATTGTCCGCAGCTCTTCGAGGTTCACCGGATGCAAAAATGGCCTCTCTCTCGATCGTCGCCGAGTTGCCAGGGAGAAACTCTTGGCCGCTCGACCTGTGCACCGCAGCTACTCTGAGCTACTCTCCAATGCCCGCCTCTAATGGCGCATTCACCACCAATCTCTGCGCATGTTCTGTGTGTTCCTCTGCTCAAATGCGCCGGAAACGGATACTTGTGGCCGTTGGACCTAAGTCAGGTAGTGCAATCCCTGCTCGATCAACCCAACTCGTTCCCTCAATGAAACACATGAAAGGGGCATAGAGCACCACTCATACTAACCAGTCATCTCTTCGATAAAATTGTTCTAGACTCCACATCAACTGCGTCTATGACGTTTTCGACCGCTTGCCGTTCACCTCAGCAGGATGATCCGCCCCCGATATAAGGGAGAAGGGCTGGGCGGTGGATGACATCCCTCTTGACTTTCGCCTTCGAGGTTTCTACTTTTCAGGTTGTCCCTTCTTCTCGTTTTCTCAGTCGCTGCCCCGTCGCCCCAGACACTACTCCTCAAGACAAGATGCGCTTCACTATTGCAGTCGCTGTCCTGGCAACTTTGCCGTTCGTGGCCTCGTTCGTTATCAACGACGAACTCCTATCGTTCTGCAAGTCGCCCATCCTGGCTCAGCAGTCCTACATCGGCGATGTGATGTTGTCGACCATCCAGTGCGCCAATCTCATGCCGTCTGGAGTTTACAAACGCCAGAACGCAAACGTCTCGAACGTTTGCGGCGCTGAATGTGAGTTCGCCTCCGGCTCCTATAATTAACCTGCGGAGTCGTCTCATCGTTCACTCATTCCTCGTGCGTAGGCGACACCCACTGCTTCAATCCGTCGGGCGGAGGACCGGACCCGAACGACTGCAACGTCATTGCCGACGCCTTACGTTACGACTCGCAGGATATTTGTGCGTCACTCTCTCATGTGATTCTCTTAAATCCTGTTTCACTGACGGGAGGGTCTTCCGATACAGCCGAGGAGTTCAACATTACTACCAGCAATGCACTCTTTGTGCTTCAGTATCACAGTTGCCAGAGTTTCTTCGTCAATCAGGCCGGTACTACCGATTTGACCTACTGTCGCTCTGACTGGGTTGGTTTCTTCTTCGCATTTCTCATGACCAACCCTCGAACTCAATCAATCGCTTTGTAGGCCGCCGTCATTGACTACGTCGCCTTCAACTGCCAAGCTCCGCAGAATGCCCACGGCGGTCTCTGCCTCGCCGCAACCCAGCAGTGGTTCATACAGTACGTCCCGGAACCCCTAACGCCCCTGAAAGGCGAACGCTGATAGCTTTGTTTTGATCAGGGTCCAGCCCTTCGTCAATGCCTCTGCTAGCAGTCCTGCTTCGACCTCCACCCCCACGACTAGCGCCACGACCTCCACCCCTCTCGTTCCCATTACCACACCAAGTCTCCCCTCGACAATCACTTCGTCTATTGCTTCTTCCACCTCCGTCAACAGTACCGTCTCATCAACGCCTGTCTCCACGACTACGTCTTCGTCTATCGTCACTACCCCGTCTTCGGCTTCCTCCTCCCCAACCACCACTGCGTCGTCGACCGAGACCTCCTCCTCCTCCTCCTCTGGCTCCGTTCCAGTGACAGTGTCGACGACGACTAGCGCTAGCGTCTCCACTGAAACGTCTGTGAGCACCAGTACGTCTGCATCTTCAAGCAGCACAAGCACGTCCACGGCTACTGAGACGTCCGTGTCAACCACGACGACGTCTTCTGTCGCTACGACGACGAGTTCCGCCTAAAGTGACTTCTGCACGAACGAGGACTCGCAAAAGGATGCTACGCCGGTTTTTGGCTACTTTGGCTCACGGATTATATGTCTTTCTACTTCGTGTTGTATCGCTAGTAATGACGGACGCGATTGTGTGTTTGCGCAATGCTTTTTGTTCGTATACACGCATTCTCAACCCTTCATGGATCCTTTTGTACCACTTCCGTTGTAATCCAAAGACACGAATGTATCATACTTTCTCTTTGTGTAATCCGTCCTAATCGTTGTATATTGGCATGTTTGAGGCTGAACAAACTGTTCAGTCCTGCCAGTTGTCAGGATGCGCAACTGGTTCGCTGCGTGATGGCAGCCGAACTGCCAGTGCACGCGATACGACCGTTCCCAACCTACTTTCGCACCACCATTCGCTTCGCCATGTCCTGCTCACTCGCTCCGATGGCATTCTAAGACATTCCAAGCCCTCGCATTCCTAAGTTCGGCACAGATGTGAGGCCTCTTGACCATCAGCCGGACCGACCCCAACTTCATCCGCGACTTTCATAACTACCCCATACCTAGCAACCTCCTGATACTTTTGGAATCATCTTCATCAAACCTCGACTTCAAAGGTTCATTCTCGAGGTGTCGCCTTTCAAGGTTCAAATTACGACAGATTGCCCTGCCAAGGAAGACCAGACAAAGCCATGCGCTGGTCGCACGTCGCCCGAGCTCAACGCGCCATGTTCACAACCTCTATGGCGGCGTCCTCCAACTCGAACGTCCGCTTTCGCATATCTAGCGCAGTAGAAGCGACGTCTCGACCGCCGTATGTTCCTCTCATGCAACCTGTATCTCACCATTGATATTAATATGCGTTCACCGATAGAATACCCCAAGCGTACGCATGGGCAGCAGCATATCGACCCACTCCTGGTCGTCCCTTGCTTGACATGTCGCAAGGTGTGCCAGGGACACCGCCTCCAAAACTCTTCCTCGACACCCTCGCAGAGTTCAGCGCCGATCCGAAAAACTGCGGATATGTGGAGAATGTGGGAGAGATGGCGTTGAGGGAAGCGGCAGTGAAAGAGATGAAGATTGCATATGCGGGGCGGGACGGTGAAGGAGAAGTGGACGTGAAAGCAGAAGACGTGGCGATCACGGCGGGGTGTAATCTTGCATTCTTCGCGAGCGTGATGACTGTGGCAGAGAAAGGCGATGAAATAATTTTGCCGGTGCCATGGTAAGTGAGATGCCCCTGTCTTTGGCGAGATGTACTGACTTCTCTGTAGGTATTTCAATCATGAGTGAGTGTTGGGACATCTGAGATACCTGTCAAGGTGCTGAGATAGTGCGCAGGATGACCCTCTCGTCTCTGGGTATCGACACCGTGACTTTACAGACATCGCCGGAGAAACACTTTCAACCTTCTCCTGAAGAGTGCGAGAGACTGATCACGTCGAAGACAAAGGCTGTCGTTCTGGTTACCCCAAATAACCCGGTATGAGCCATCCCATTTTGTTCTCGTAGGTGACTAAACCTGAATCTTCTACAGACGGGCGCAATCTACCCACCTTCTTTGATCGAGTCGTTCGCAAAACTCGCTCTCACCCATAACCTCGCTCTCATAATTGACGAGACCTACCGTGATTTCCTCAACCCAGCACATCATCCTCCACATAATCTGTTCTCCTCCAAGCCCTCCTCCACTTTCCCCGAGGACTGGTCGTGGCGTTCTTCCATTATTCACCTCTTCTCCTTCTCCAAATCCTACTGCATTCCAGGTCACAGAGTCGGTCTCATCTGTGCTTCACCTTCCCTGATTCCGGAACTCAACAAAGCTCTCGACAATATCCAAATCTGCGCCCCGCGTCCACCCCAGCTTGCGCTTGCGGCGTGTCTCGCGGAACTGCGGCCGTTCGTCAAAGACACTGCGCGATCTCTGGAGGCTCGACACGCCTTGTTTAAGTCCGTGCTGCCTTCGAATTGGAAGATTGGTGCTCAAGGAGGCTACTACGCTTTCGTGAAGCACCCATTCAAGGGCGTAGATGCGAGAGTCGTGTGTGAACGACTGGCCAAGGAGATGGGTGTTGTATGTTTACCTGCGGGTTTCTTTGGGCCGTCAGGCGGAATAAAAGATGGAGACCAGTGGGTGCGTTTTTCCGTGGCAAATGTGGACGATGACAAGGTGAGGCTGGTATGCGAACGGTTGAAAGAATGCGAGGATGCATTCGGGTGGAAAGCATCCGCTTGATGTCAGTATCGAGGAACCTTCTCCAGTGGGCACGTACATACCTCTATTATGTAGCATCTGCATATTAGATTACAAACAGTTACCTATCTCATGTTTATGTTTGTCCGAGTTCCTCTGAGTCTTGGATCGGTCTTGGACCGCGCCGGCAGTCCTTGTGTACTTAGGGTTAGGGCTTCTGCGCGCCTCCACAGCAGCGTCTTGTCGTGACCATCTCTGCCCTTCTTGTCGTATACTGTCTCCGTACTTCTTTCCACTTCGCTTTCTATCCATTCAACTCTGATCCGCCACGAAATTCTGTTCGTTGACAACGCTTTGACTCTGGCACGAGATACTGAAAGAAGTCGGAAGAGTAGAATTGGCTCCTTGTCGTTTTTGCTACCGGTACGCTCTGGCCATCGTTGTCTCGTTTGTACGTTCCTGACTTGGTCTCCATAATCGATTCAGATTGTCCTAGCATTTTCATGTGTTGCTTTTGAAGCAATTTTATCTATCCTCAGACTCAAACATCGCGCGTGGACTTGCATCTAGCGGAAATCGCTGTCAGGACACGAAGCTTACACATATCACACCCTCAATACCCGGTTCTACGCATCGCAACATTCACGTTACTATGACGCATTATCAGTCATGATGATGCTGAAAACAGAGAAGTAGCAGGAGCTCAGTGGGACTCTAGTCCGTCCGGCCAGTCGTGCAACTTTTGGAGTCGAACCTCTTCGCTTTGATCATGGGACTTTTGTCGCAGCAAGCGCGTCGCCCGTGCAGACATATCAAGCTGACACGCTCACTCTAGGAGGCTGGATGCTGGAGTAGCGCTATTCACTGAAGTTTTCGAGAAGTGAGTCAAGATTTCGAAGTCTTCCCAGGGGCCCACCACACTGATGCCGTCATCTGCAGATTGAATTCAGACAAACATACGCCGCTGAAGAATTTAGCGACGAGCGATACGCGATCTACATTGGCACCGAGATGTAGAGGTCTATAAGTAGTTAAGAGTGGATGCAAGATTTACAATCACGCCATGAGTGCTGTAGCAATTCTCTTCGTTTTCATCATTTTCTGCGCACTCTATCTGCGGGGGACCCGCCGCCATATCAACCACCCGCCTGGACCAAAGCCTCTCCCGTTCATAGGCAACATTCTCGACATGCCAAGCTCGCATCCATGGGAGACATACCGTGAATGGCGCAAAACGTATAGTGAGTTCCTACATACCTTTGGTTTTGAACCTGGCTTATGGTCGCTTGTTGTATGCAGGTTCGGATATTATATACCTCGATCTTCCCCTGCAGCCGACTATAGTCTTAAATTCATTCGAGGCTGCAACCGATCTCCTAGAGAGGCGGTCCGGCATCTACTCAGATCGGATCAAGTCTGTTGTGGTGGAGATGTGAGGATTGTTTTGAGATATATCGAGCTTTCCAAGTTTACCTGTTTCACAGGTTGACCTGGGATTTCAGCTTTGGGTTTATGCCTTATGGTGCTAAGTGGAGAACGCATCGACGGATGTTTCATCAATGGTTCTATCAGTCGTCTGTGAAAACTTACTGCCAGCCGCAACTGGAACATGCTCGCGTATTTCTTGGCCTAGTCTTAAAATCACCCGGAGACACTCGCAAACATATCCGCTTGTGAGTCCTATGGTCTCCTCGTCATCATGTTATTCCGAGTGCTGATAATACGCAGCCTCGTCACCGCGACTATATTCGCCATCACGTACGGTCGGAAGATCCTCGATATGGATGATGAATACGTGATAGCTGCAAGCAAATCCATTGAAGGAATAAATCAAGCAGCCATTCCAGGCCGATTCTGGGTGGAGTACATGCCATTCCTGCGACGCATCCCCAGCTGGGTTCCTGGTACCTACTCGCGCAGGTTCGCTGAAGAGCACATCCCTTACGTCAAGGGCTCAGTGGACAAGCCATACCTAGAAACGAAGGAGGCCATGGTATGCTCAACAGTCCGACGTTCTTCGATGGTGCTGACCTCACTTTGCAGGATCAAGGGACGGCGTCTCCGTCACTGGCGGTCACCTTGATCAACTACGTTAAATCGCGATACGGTGACACCAAAGATGAAGCGCAGTACGACGAGACTGCTCGAAATGTCCTTGCAATAGCATACGCAGGTGCGTCGTACTTCATCACTCAACCTCGTATCGCTCTTCACACTCCATGCAGCCGCCGCCGATACGGTGAGTCCCTGCTCATGCTTCGAGTATTGTAGTATATTGAGTTGAAGTATTGTCCCACAGACAACGGCTGCTTTGGAATCATTCCTACTCGCCATGGCATTGCATCCTGATGTTCAGAGGAAAGCTCAAGCAGAACTCGACGCCGTTGTCGGCCCCAGTCGTCTACCTGAGTTCGAAGACCTGGAAGGCATGCCTTACATCCAGGCTGTGCTCATGGAAGTGCTTCGGTGGATGCCCGTGACTCCGATAGCCATCCCACACGTCACTATAGCTGATGACGAGTATCAAGGATACCACATCCGCAAGGGAACAACAGTTATTGCAGTCAGTCCTGAACATATCTGCTTCTTGTTCGCTGTCCTGATCCCATGTGCGTTTGTACTTCGTAGTGCACATGGTGAGTTGGATGAAAATGACGCGAGCGCAATCACAAATTTCGGTACAGGACCATGACCCGCGACCCAGAGGTCTATCCTAATCCTGATCGTTTCTTACCTGAACGCTTCCTTCGCGGAGATGGTACAATCAATCCCGACGTACGTGACCCCACCACCTTAGCATTTGGATTCGGAAGGCGGTAAGTGCCTGAACATCGTTGAGTGCGCACCGCAGTATCTTGATTTCCTGCTCCGCACCTCCAGCATTTGTCCCGGACGGTACTTTGCCCTCAATAATCTGAAGATATTCATCGCTTCTACGTTACACGTCTTCCACATCGCGGCAGAAACAGACACAGAAGGACGTCCTGCTCAATTAACAACTGAAACAACCAGTGGACTGATATCGTACGTCCTGTCTCACTCTTGAAATCTGAGGACCTAATCCCCAATGAGATGCCGGTTCATAACAGTAATCCGATTCATGTCCCTTGCGGACTGAAACCACGTTCTGAGACGTTGGCGCGCTTGGCTGCACAAGCTGCGACCAGCTTCTATGGGCAGTGATTTGTCGATACGATGCGGACTTTGGGAAAGAACAAGTCATTACAAATATTTGTTGTAAAGATACACTTGATACTATTATCGACCTACGTACTATATCTCACCACATGTTCAGCACATACAAAGGAAGCATATTGTTCGAATCTTGGTTCTCGTGATGATTCTCAACAGAGTTTGAACCTACTACCAATGATCTTCTTCAGGAGTGTTGAACTCTAGCGACAGGAAATCAGTGACTGAAACAGCGTGTAAGCTGGAGTCACTCACTGAATATACCATTGTTGGTTGCGCGCAACGCAATTGCCGCCGTGAGCGTTCTGGGGGGGCTTGGCAGTTGAAGGCGACCCAGTCAATCACACCACCCTTGAATGACATCCTTCCTTCCATCAATTCGAGCACTTCGATATAGGAAAGCGTCTTACCCAGTCGGTGCGGCAATAAGTGAGATCCAGGCCGGCTTGATTGAGGAAGTAGGTTTCGCAGCTACGGAACTTCATCGTGATCATTGCCATTGCAGCGTTAGTGGTGATGTTAAAGAGAGCACCTGCGTTCATCTTGTCAGCGGCAAGTCAGACAGGCTCACGCAACGAAGTCTTACCGACATTCTCGCTGTCGAATAGCAAAGCATCGCTGATGACATGGCATTCGTTCGGATCCGGTCCTCCGCCCGAAGGAACGAAACAGTTGGTATCACCTACACAAGGGATGTCAGTAGATTCGATAAAACCGTGTCAACAAGATGCGTACATGTAGCGCCGCAGACATTGACAGGAGTGGCCCGTTTCTTGATGATGTTGGCCTCGCGAGGGACTAAATCGTTTGCGCACTTGAGCGCTTGAACCTGGACATTCTTCTCCGCGCCGATGAAGGTCTCAGAGACCACAGAGGGGGAGTCGCATAGAGAGAGAACATCGTCTGAGATGGCGACAGCGAAGACTGCAGGAAGAGCGACCAACGCGAGGAAAACAGTGAAGAAGTGCATGGTGAAGTCACAGACAGCGACGGAATTTTGGAAAACAACCGATACAAGGCTTCCTTTTATAAGTTTCATGCAGCCTTGCACTGGCCGAGAAGAAGTCCCAAGCAAACCATCTAGGGTAGACCTCGACGGTGGAGCAATCGCAACTCGGCCACCAGTGACCGCACTGGCTCTTGCCTCGGGGATGAGCTTTTGAACGTCGACCTCTTCAGACTCCAGAGGTTCTAAACATTCGCTGGGAAAAGGTACGCTCCATTGATGACCGCACATTCAAAGACGGGACCAACTCGCCGTCCCGTATACCGTCAATACAGAAATTGAGGAGCCCTGCCAGTGCCACTGGCAGGTCGTTGATATGCCAAGACGACCCGCCGGGCCCCATGAGCTGGTAGCGACCTGATCATGGGGTGGACATCTTGAATAAAGGGCCACGGAACAGTCTTGTCCAGGGCTCGAGGGAGAAACAAACTCAAGCTTGAGATCAGCTGGCAACAGCTGACTCGCGACCAGATGAGACGATAGCAGTGTAGGCTTTGTGTGGGTCGAAAAGATCAATGGGGAGGTCCGAACAGATCCTGTGCTCACCTGCTCGCCTTACAGCTCATGAGTTCCACATTTCCTGTATCTATCTTCGAGGTGTTCAAAGTTTGACAGTAGTCGTTGATGTCTCGGAGCAAGAGACTTTTGAGAGGAAACTCGCATAGCACAAGTACAGTGGATTCTGGAAGAGCCGTTGGCAGCTTGTTGGCAGCAGTATGGGCGGCCTTTATCGAGGCGCCTGGGCGCCTCTGCAGTGTCCCTGCGGCAAGCTGCGGCAGCGTGGACAGACGTGGACCTGCGTGGGCCGGAAACTTCGTCGTCTCCCTCAATAGTCCCTCAATTCCCTTTCAGAGGCCTACTTGTACGCTACGGCGCACCGCCCGCCGAAGTTGCGTCCTCGATGCCGACAACAGGAGAAAGTGTTGCTCTCGGCATATTTGGCTCGTACTTCCTGATTATTTTGGGCCTTTTTGGCCTCATTGGCCACAATGTCCCCATCGTTGGAAGAGGGAGAACCCAACGGCAGCAAGTTTTCTCGGTCTTGGCCATCCTTTCCTTTGCACATACTTGGTATTGTGAGTATTCCTTAGCATAAGTTCAATGTGACAACACACTCAACGTCTTGTGCAACAGATATGCTTGCGTATCTCTTTGTGAGCATGTCTCATCATTTCATGCGAAGCAACCCAACCACTGACGCGAAACACAGTGGAGCTTTCGAGAATACGAACGAGAGACCGGAGGACTCGTCGGGAAATCTGTTATTGACCGATTATCAAGCTGGTTGATGGACACAGGTCTTTTCGAGCAAGCGTGGGCAATCGTTAGCACAAACCCCATGCCGTGGTGGTGGAGTGAACCGATATGCCTGTACACTGTCGGCGCATTTACCATCTTCTTGGCCACTCATGGTGAGTTCTGCGATTATAATGATATCATGGGTTGATTTCGAGATTGATGTACTCTGGACAAGGCCGCAACTATGCCGTGAAACATCTCTGGACTTACATGGTGCTGGGGCAGCTGGTTGCCATCAGCGTGGCCACGAACTTGGTTTTCCTTTCACTCCTGCTTTCTCCGGAACTTAATCGACCAGATAAATCAAAGGCCGTATCATATGCTCCCCCGATATTGTGGCTGAGTGTGCTTGTTGCACTCGTCACAGTTGGCATCAGCCCATACACTACGAAGACGACCTTCCTACCCAATTTGCTCGTTATGCATATCGCTATAATCCTTCCACTTCTGTCTTTTGGCAATATAGCTCGATCACGGTTTGCCTTGAGGACCCGGACGCTCTACCTCCTTGCTGCCTTGGGCTCGTTAGCCCTCCGCATCCGTACCATCGTCGCCGCCCTCGCATCCCTCACATCTGCAAACCAAACTTTGTCTGGATTTCTATCCGTGGCCCTGTCGACGCTTCATTCTCACCCTGCCCAATCATCCATAGGCTGGGATGTGATATGGACAACTATCTCTATCCTCGTCTGGACCTTCCTTTCACCTCTCTCTAATCAGCCATTCAGTAGCGGGGGGTCGCCCTCTGCTGTGCTTGGCACTACCACTATCGCCAGTCTGTTGTTTTCAGCGGGTGTTGGAGCACCTCTGGCGTTTCGTCAAGACGTCGACGAAGGGACTTCCGCAGACGGCAAGCGTCGTTAGATTCTCTATCACTATGTCTTGCACTGCTGTATTTGATTGAGATGCAACTCCGATTGTAACTATGGCTGTGCGGTCGAGTACCCTCACAGTCTCCGCTGTGTCCGGTGTAATACGTGAATCGCGTGCGCAGCACGTCGTCCTACCTTCCGCCCTTCCGTGCACGCTAGAAGTTTAATCCTCCTTTTATCTAATTGACTGAAACGTCCCACGAAGGTTCAACGCCTTTGCCGGAACATGAAGAACAGCGCAGGAGGTGTCGATTGCTCGCAAAATCAAGTCTCCGAAGGCTGACCATCGACTCCCTTCAGCTACGATAGGAGTTGGTGCAGACAGGGGGACTACGGAATGGCAGGTTCTGATTCGATCCAGAGCCCACTTTTAATTTATTCACGGTAGGTAGTCTCCCGAACATTGTTCTGTTCTGTTGGTCTCAGCTGGCCTCGAAATCCGCCGGCCGGTCTTTGTGGACTACCGGCCCAGCTCGTCGCGCAGAACGCAACCTCTGACATTCCCTGATTCCGTTCGTGAAGTTGATAGGACCGCCTGGCCGTGGAGATGGTTCTTTGAGTGTCGAGGACCCAGAGTAAGATTCGACTAGCCCACTGGCACCTGGAGCATGATTTACCGCCGGCAATTCTGCCAAGACCGATCAGTATAAGTAGGATCCCATGTGTTTTTCTGCACGGTGCCTCAAGGTCAAGCTGCAAGTCGGTACGACCTGTGGAACGCGAGCTGAGCGAACTGCCGGATTTCAGACGATGTAGGGGCATTAAATAGCGAATGAAATAGGCTGTAACTAAGATACGATACAATTAGAGGAGAAACGGTACTAGGATAGAAACAAGAGCAGGCAGGATATAGAGTAGCGATTTTGTGGACGAGGGAATAATACAGATCCGGGGGTAGCGATACAAGCGAAGACTAGTAGGTGGGAATCAGCGATACAAGAGAATCCGAATGTTCCATGCAATAAGTGATCCAGACGATATGAAGAGAGGGAAAATACAGAGCAAGACAGCTTCTATTCGACGAGGCTCAAGCTTGAGAGGCCACCATCTGCGCTCCGGCGTGTGCCAGATTTTTCTCCCGACCAGTGGACTCCGCAGTGGGCGTCGGGTCCAAGTCCATCATGGACTCCGCCCAAGCGAGCTCATTGCTTCCGTCGCTGGGAGCCACACCGTAATGGCTCTCAACCGCCGCCATATGAGCTTCGTGAGGGTCCACGCTGTGAGCGTAGCTGGGTGGTACGAACTGAGCGGGCTGAGCAATGGGGTGATGGAAGGCGTTGGGCGCGGTGACGGTAATGGGGGTGATTGGGGTAGATGCGGAATGGCGAACGGCGTGGCGGTCTTGAGACGGGAAGCTGGAGTACGAAGACCTGCCGAATGCAAACGGCTGAGTGCTATACGAGCGTTGAGTGGGTCCGTCTGAATGATGTGCGAAGACTGGTTTTGCGTCACGAGAGAAATTATCCAGGAGATGGGAGGGAAGGGATGAACGGCGGAGGGCGATGCGAGTCTCTTCGTCGAGCGAGGGATCCTGAGGCTGATGGAGATTGCGGACGAATGCTTCGAACGTTCCTGTATTCTTCAAGTCTAGCGAGGGGGGACGGAGTCGCTGCAGACGGGATCCCTCAAGAGGCTCTTGCTTGACTGCGGGAGGACCAGAGCTCGTTGGCGATGGAACAGACGACGACGAAGCCGTAGCATCGATGGATGACTGGGGGGATGAATCGGAGAACGACGGCTTGCCAATGCTCGAAGACGAGGACGTCGAGTCGGATGTAGAGTCGGAGGAGGAGACCACGGAGGCACGACGATTAGCGGCATTGCTTACCGCCACTGACCTCCTCTTGACTTTATTGGGCCCTCTCATCTTCCTCTCAGGAGCGTATTCGCACGTGAGACCACGAACACGACACCTCTGACAAGTCGGATGCTCTCCGCTGCACTATATCACAGAGTCAGTAGAGTAGGAGAAGTAATGGGGGAGAGGAACATACCTTTGCCTTCCTTGCTCTGCACTTTTCGCAAGCTTGAGCCGTACGGACCCGAGGATGCTCTGGCGCACGCTGGAAGATCCCAGTGATGGGGTCCAATGAACCAGACATTGTCCAAGAGGGCTGTGGCTCTGGAATGCGAGGCTCTTCCTGCTGCTGCGGGACGGACCACGACCCACCGCTCGGTACGAAGATCGACGGAGCAGATGGGAAAAGGAGCATGTTGGCATTTGAACCAGCGTTCTGGTCAAGGAATTGAGGCCGAGGAGTCTCTTGCTCTAGGACGTCGTCGGCGTCGGGATAAAGCTGCTGGGGAGAGGTCGAGCGGATGGGGGCGGGATGGGGGAGTGGGGGTGCATCGTGTACGAGATGGGGCTGGACCATGCCATATTCGTCAAAGACTGGAATAGATTGAGTCCATGGATTGGTGAAGACGTGCGGGTCGTCGTGAATGAAGTCGGAGAACTGGAACGGCGGGGGGTGAATGAAGGATGAACGGTTGGGGATGGGTCCGGAATGGTAGATGTCGAAGCCATCGTAAGGCATGGAGGACCGACGGGCGGAGGCCGTGCTGATTTCCAGAAGCGGGTCTCGAGGGTTGTAGTGGGGATGCATATGATGGCCAGCATCGTCGAACGGTAGATGGTAGGTCGTCATGCTAGCGGGGTCTGGTGGGACGGGGTATGTTCAAGGAGGATTTGACGACGACATATGGGGCTCTTTAAGAGGTGCTGACCGCTTCTCATTCGGGAATTTGAGGAAGCGATCGAACCCCTTTCCGCGACTCGTCGTTCCTAGTCACCTTCCAAATATGGAAATGGCCTCGCCACAGCCTTCTCTCTCGTGCTTCTCGAATGGACACTGACGAAAGCGGTACATATGTGATTCTGCAAATGCAACTGCTTAATCGTGGCGGTACCAATGGATGGTTGAAGCCATATCCAATGGAGGGGTCGAGAAAGGTGAGAGACTGGCTACCAGTGTTACGGTCGCTGGCTGGCAGTACTGTGGCGGAACCAAGCGTGGTGGAGAGATGTACCGAGATCATTCGCTCGATGACCCACTAAGTTGCAAGAGCAGCTGGAACCACATATGACGGCTGCCAGAGTTTCTCAGTCACGTGGTTGGCTCGGAATACCTTCTTTTGCAGAAAGGGAACCCATGAGTGCCTGGCCCGATGCTACAGGATTATAGCACCGCCGAATACATTTCGCACACATCACCTGGTACAATTTTATCAGCACGGATCATTCCTTGTATACGCATACTCACTGGCTTGTCACTTCTGCTTGAGGCCTGCGTACATGATCCAAGCTAGACTGTCGACGCTCCTTGGACGATGCATGGCCATGGCGGCCGCGTATCACATTCTCAGGTGAGAAGTCTTCGCGAAGCAAGATCTGGGCGGATGCAATCTTGTCGAGCACCGTTCATCACTCAGTCGACTCGTTTTGGCTGTCCCGTACCGTAAGACGCGACTGCAAATAAAATGAATGAGCAATGACCCAGCAACAACCACGACAACAAATGTGTACCCACAGCAATCTACTGTCCACAATATTTTCGGCTTTTTGACAATCAGAGTGACAACTGATCTGGTCCTCTGAAATCCAGGTAGTCATGCAGACATCGTTTTCCTAACGTGCGTATGGGCCCTCCCGAGAAAATCGCAATATTGACTGTAGTTTCAAGTGATCGAAGAAGCAGGTACGCTTCCGCTTGAAGAAGCATCGCAGACTGGTCCAGCGGAAGCAGATTTCTGGAATGAAGCGCAGAAAGAGACAACCGAAAAGATCAGCAAGGTGGTGAAAGGTTGAGATCCGGTGAATCTTGAAGTCCCGTCGATGGCAAGATGGCATATAGCTTCGGACCATGCGACCAGACCAAGTCTTCACTTGCACCGACCGTGGCAGAGTGACGGATACCGCACCACGGTACGCGAACAAGCCACCTGAATAAATTAAAATATCAGGCACGTAGAAGCGTTCGACTGGCGGAACCGGCGCACTGCTTTACAGAGAAGCCAACTCTCGCTCCACTCCCAATTTCCTAGTTAATCACGGTGACATTGCCATATCAGGAGACCAAGACTGCGAAGACGTTCAGTAGAACGCTCCATGCGACGATCCAGGGCGCATCTGTGAGCGGCTGACAGGCAGATATCGACACCACGAAGCTCGCGCTAGTAGATTCTACGATGAGGACTTTCGTTATTCCTGGTAGATCAAATCGTGAGAGAACTCACTCTCAGTGCGACCGACGCCTACGGCAGATAGTGCTAACAGAGCCAACAGAGGTGACCCGCCGAGATCGATAATGTCGGATGCGCCGCACCTCAGTCCCGTTCGTAGATTCCGTTCTTCAGAACGTTTATAGCAGATCCGGCACCCGCCCACTTGTGAATGACGTCAAAAGCAGCACGATGAAACAGAGCACTTGAATGAACGGTTAAGCTTGGGCCCGAGAAGGAAGGAATTTGCAGACATACCGTGCAACGTCTTTGCCAGCGAATACGTATACACCACGACCGATTGAGGTTTACGCACGGAAATAGGAACGGTGGAATGCAGAGCTGTGAAAATGCACGACTACGCTGCGGCGTCCCTCGTCACTTGTGCATATTCATGACAGTGTGGTTCGAGATGTAAACCTTCTATACGCCGTGGCTGGTTTGGAGGAGAAGAAAAAGGTGCGCATCGTAAGCGCTTGCGATCGGCACTCGTAGTCAACTTCCCAACGACCCATCTCAAGCTGCATCGACCTCGTAGTCGCAATATCTTTATTTCTTCTCATCGAGTACACCTGGTACTCGACGAGCGAGTGTCGTCGTTTGTCATACATACTGGTCTACAAATACAAGGATAAAAATAAGGACGCCCATAATCCGCCATATAACCCGAAACAATTACTGCTACAACGGAGGTTCTGACAACGAATACGTTAGGTGCTACAGAGCGAGCGAAATAATAGAGCGAGCGTCGTGAAGTGGTCGTCACAGTAGTCGTCACAGAAACAAGAAGGCGGCCGTGTACGGCGGTCAGCCGCTCTCGAAATGCGGAAGACCGAAGGCGGAGGACCAGGCAACGTTGCCGAGCAAGGGAATCCGCACACTGCCCCAGCCCACTTAAATGGCACTGGCATGGTGCATAATGCGGCGCATGATCCGACTGTAATGACGTGGCCGATTTGCATTCGTGTCGGTGCTCCTTCTGAGCATGCAGCTTCCCGAACCGCCCGACGAGTCTGAGCCTGACGAAGAACCTCCAGCGGGGTTGGATGTGGGTGCAGGGCCCGACGCAGACGGACTGCTGCTGCTGCCACTGTTGTCGCCGTTGTCGTCTCCATTGCTATCGTCGCTTCCATTGTTGCCACCCTGAGAGGGAGAGGGAGGGGGAGAGACGTTTGTACCGGAGGGAAACGCGGCGGAAGCGGTCTGTCCCGGAACGATGGCGTCGCTAACAGCAGCGAGATTCGAGACTGGACCGCCTGGGAAGGTGTAAGACGTTCCAGGGTTGTAGACCTGGCAAAATGGACGTTAGCGTCATACGTTCGGCAGACAAGCACTGGCTAACTCACGTCCGGATCGTAGATGCCTGGGTCAGAATCGGAGTAAGCACCTGGGAAAGATACTGTAGGAGAAGGAGAGCCGCTTCCGTTGCCCCCAATCATGACTTGGGTGCAAGAAGGATAGAATTCTGCGCCACCCATGCTAGTAGCCAGATGAAGTGCGATGATCTGTCGTCCGAGCCATAAGCCACCGCTGTGAACCTTGAAGATTTAGACAACGTACCTCGTGTCGGATCAAATATCCGCCGGGAGCCAGGTTCTGTGGCAGAACTACATTGAACGCAGAACCAGATTCTATAGAGAGGGGAAAAGATGAGCCGAAGGTGCACGTGCAAGGTAACAGTCACGTACGAATGTCTGCCTGATACCAGGTGTTTGCATCTTTCTTTCCAAGCTGATCGATCTTGAACCATTTCGCATTGGTGGGGTCGAACTTGTCGCAGCTCGTAGAACCGCAAGATGTCATGTAGGTCATGAGCGGGCCAGTGTTGTGCGGCCACTGCAGCATGAAGTCGACTTGAGCAACGATCAGACGTCGTGAAGACCATCACAACGCACCTTCTGACCACCGCCTCCCGACCATTGGAAGGATACTGTGCTGCCAGGATTGGCTGGAACGACCATCTCAGCATTCTGAGCACTGAGGCCGCAGATGAGGTCTTTATTGCTGGATCCTTTGACAGGGCCAATGTCGTCGATGAGGCGAATAGGGCTCGGGCCTGGAGTATGGAGTACGGGAGAGTAGTAAAGAACGTAAGTACGCGAAGACTTTGTGAGCCCGACTAGATCGCACCTTTGTAGTTATTGGGCACATTTCCTGCATACCACTTTCCGTCGATCGCGACTTGACCCACGAAACCATGAGCGTACACGGATGTGAGAGATGATGCTAAGAGGAGAACGGAGATAACGTCGAATGACTTCATAGCTTATGCAGTCTGTGTATCGTGGAGAGGAATGAGTGTTCGTGAGGGGGGAAAGTTGATTGGACAAGCTCGTCAAGAGCTGTAGGGAATGTGCTGTGAGATAGACAGGATGGGGGAAAAGAGAATGACTTACTGCAACCCCGAACTACACCGATATGCTTTATAGCACTCTGCAGAGAAGGGATAGAGGGAGTGCAAAGAAACCACGCCGAGAAGGGCCATTGTCCTCAAGGCTCTTTGAGGCTCTGCTCATAAATTTAGGCGCCGCAGTCAGGGTAAAGCTTTCGGCTAATTGCTCTCTGATTGTCTCTCAAGCGAGCGACAAATT
Source organism: Steccherinum ochraceum (assembly GCA_004332605.1). Taxonomy (NCBI): domain Eukaryota; kingdom Fungi; phylum Basidiomycota; class Agaricomycetes; order Polyporales; family Steccherinaceae; genus Steccherinum; species Steccherinum ochraceum. The sequence continues at coordinate 47,774 of RWJN01000138.1, read as the reverse complement.
TAGATGGAAGAATCGATATCACGATGCCTTCTTGCTTGTTCCTGCCCCCATCCGCTCTGCTGACCAGTGTATACCGTGGACAGAATGCGAGGCCTTGAAGCGCTTTGGACCGTCAGCACACCGCGATCACAAGGAACAGTTCTTCAGACCCACCGGAAGGCAACAATACTCCAACCGGCTTTTCCCCCTCGAGACTCGCTGTGCTAGCCGGACAACTTACCGTCGACCATATCGCGCCACTTTCATGGACGATGGCTTGTCTTCAAAGGAAGTTCTTTGTGGGTTTTCTCTGGAACAGCGTACGCTGTGATCACCGCAGCCTTCATTTCCGACAAATCCAAGGAGCGTGGCCTTGGAGAACGCGGGAGGGAGGTGGTGAAATGTCAGCGCGAGATCGGTGGTCTGGTACCCTAGGTAGCGAGAAGATTGGGTGAGTGATCTCTATCTGTTCGTCCTCACCGTCGTACTCACTTGACACGCTCTTAGGGTGGATGAATCGGAAAACCAGGTTGAGATCTTGCACATGGCGGTTGCAATTGAACGCTGAAGAGCGACGCAGCGAGCACATTGATCGCAGGGCATGTTCCCAGCTACTCAGAAAGGTGCTTTCGATTCGTCTTGTGTCCTGCGCGACTCTTCGTTGCTTCCCTCGCTTCGCGACAAGGATGCGAGTTTTTCATTCTAATTTCTCGCTTTCCTATCGCTCGGTCAGCGACGTTCTTTGTTCGTTCGTTTCCCTCTTTGCACACCGTCTTGGCACCTACCTCGCGTGTTCACAGATGCAAATGACTTTCTCAATCACTGTCATATGCTATCTCCTGCCCACGCATCGCGCATGAGTTTAACTTACTGCAAGTTTGCTGCGTTGTATCAGTTCATTCACGAACGAGATGCCCTTGCAATGCCTTCTGTCTTTGTGCTAATTTTGGTCTTCGCAGCAAACATCCGCAAACAGTGCTATTCTCGTCCTCTTTAGAGAGTCGATCATCGAAATGACGTGGAAGATTCATTGGCAGAAAATGACTTTTCCACGAGCTCTTTGCGTACTTTCTGATTTTCCAAGTGACGGCCTACTCGCAGCGAACTCTCTTCATCGAACTAGCGGCTGACTTAAGTTCCTGAACAGATGATTGAGAGACAAAGCTCCTACATCCATACCGTTACAGAGGAAGAGGTCATAACGAGTCAATACGCACAACGCAAATGCAGGTATGAGTTCTGCAGTCTGAACAAAGTGTTTCATGCATGGTCTCACGTTTGTGATAGACTTCGCGCCTCAGGCTCATCTGATGGATTCCGGCCTGTAATCATGCCGCACCGTGCACTTCCTCGGTCCCTCATAGGCGTGCATTCATCTAAATCCAGTCTGGCCAGATCCCAGTGTCTCGGAGCCTTTGCTTCATGATGGCAAACCCGCAACCTACCATGTGATCACGTGTATCACAACTCGGACCGAGCTCGACGAAACGGCATCTCATGGTGCGAACGGCGTTCTATGTGGTTGCCAATGCAGGAGCTGAAATGTTTTCTCTCACTCAAGGTTTCAGGATGTAACTTACTGGTCAATGCAATGCATATCGACGAGCTTTTAGCGGATTCAACTTCTTCCAAAGTACTGAGGCGTAAGCTGAGGAAAGACCAGGGTGCCTTCCCGGAACTGGGAAGCTGAAAGGAAGGCACTGATTGGATGTAGAGCAACGTCGTTCTCGAATCATGCTTCCTCTCTCTCTCGAAGGCTCGCACGCGTCCATCAGCAGCATCGAGGTTCCACGGCACTGGCGCGGCCGGCCCTTTCCCAACGTGTCTTCCTTCCAGGTGGGAGTAAGTACTCGCTATCCTGCTCGCAAGCGCATCGTAGTATGCCAACTCTTCTTGACCAAACCCCCGCCTTCTGGAACTCTGAGGAAATCTCTCCTTGACCTTGGGGAAGTCGCGCCTAAGGGGGTCGATGACTCGATGCTAGTGTGAGACGAAACGTACCTCGAGAGCGCCGCTACATGTCAGTGTCGAACTTCTTCGTGATGAGCTTGTAGATGTTGAAGCTCAGTGTTGTATCCGGTGAGGGGGATGGCATACTTGATTTGCTATTTTCCAAGTCTGGGCTTTGTATATGTTCAGCCCCCACTGATGACGCTATGCTTGAAATCCTCCTGCGCTGTGTGCAGAGCTTCACTCCGGGCTCGAAAGGCGAGTTCGTTCGCTTCATAAGAAATACTGGCAGCGCTGTTCACATTCTTCAGTGCGTTGAAGTCGCGGACGTCGCTGGCTCAGCTTGGCTGTGCAGTGTACAACTGTCTCTGAACTTTGTCTGGCTCTCACATACGCGGAGCTCTCTGCACAACGTCGATTGATGGGATAGCTACTTGGCAGGCAACGAAAGAGTACTAGTCAAAGGCGGCTGACAGAAGAAAATTATAGTGACTGACATGGCATGAGCGGGTATACCAGTAATGATTAATAAGGTTCAGAATAATAACCCACTCACAGGAAAAGCGGCCGAGATCGTGAACGAAAGCTGCCATACCAAAAACAGAGCACTTCCAAAAAGTTGATACACTGAAGGGGAGTCGAACCCCTGCCGCTTGCTTGGAAGGCAAGCATGATAACCGCTTCACCATCAGTGTCTGGTGTTACTCCTCGTTATAATGAGCTATTATAAGTAACTCTGATCTAGTTTCTAGTATGGATCATGCATCTTGTGTCTACTCTGCCGCCAACAGGCTGGCGTGTCCAATCAATGTCCAATACAGTCCTCTCTGCAATTCGCATCCTCTCTATTTCTCACTGCCGCCGAACGTGCGTCCCGGGCATGAACGTTTGCGCGTATTGGTTGAAGGTGGTATGCAGAACAAATGAACAATCAAGCATTCCACTGCAAGTCTTGAACAAGGTCGGGCTCTGAGCCTTGAGGAGCTCGGTTGTTGCTACTGGCAATGGTACGTCCGTCGCCGTTTTCTGTCCCCTTCTCAGAAGCCTAATGAGAACACTCTCGCGCCAAAATAACAGCTTCCAGAATGGTATCAAGTCTCGCTGTGCAAATTCTCGTTCGGGCCAAGGCTTCAGGCTTCTTGAGCCTCACTCTCCTCCGCGGTCGCCCACACCCTGCTTACATAGGTCTCGTCTCCAAGCAAAACAATTCATCTGTGCAAGACAAGGGCGACACTGAAGTGACCCCGGTTGACAGCAGCAGTGGGTTTCGTGTGCGACAGTCCGACGATTCAAGCTTAGCGACGGAGCGGGCCCATAAGGACCTACTTCTCACATAAGACTCTTCCCAGGCTGCAACGAGCCATTTGTCCAGTCATATTGCGTTCATTATAGCCACCTCAATCGGTCCGATGACTCTGGGTGGTCATGCGGGAAATCTATGAGTTCGTGTGTCATTCTTGTGGCTAAACGTTATCTTGCTAAAGCACCGAGACATATTGCTCGCCTGCTTGAGAGCCTCACAGGTCATATCGGAATCAGGTTGTCTCTTTTTGTGGAAGCAAATGGACCTGCTTCAGAGTCAGCCGCGGTACGCCGTCATCCGTTCTGTCGATATTCGAACACACCCTGGTAGCGATGGTCGCACCTCTTACTTAAGTGGTTGTTGACACTCACAACGATGTCTTTACGGACATTCTGCGCCGCAAGTCCCATACGCTTCCTCGACCAACAATTGATTTTCAACAACGTTGTTGACTCAAATAACCCAGGACGAACTTCCCTGTCCGGCCTTACATGCGCGGACAGGCTTCGGATCAACGCTGCACACTCAGCTGATTCCTCTCGCCGCTCGATGGGATCCACCTAGGTTAAGCTTCAAGCTCACGACTGGATTCGACCCCAATTCTCTACCTGATCGGCACCATCTAACTCCACGCCTCTGTGTGCTGCTAGTATTGCACATGGTCTCACACCGGGCGTCGACTATGATGTCGACGCCGAGGGCATCATGCGGTACTTCGCACCGTTTTGAACGCTTTGTGTGAGGTGCTAGAACTCGACGTGCCGACGATCCTGTACTATGATGCGTTCACAACCCGGGCAAGCTATACCGCGAAGAAGAGTGTTTGTACCGCCGAGCTCAGTATCCGATGGCCATTCGGTATCACTGGGACGCGCTTCCATGCCGATTCCTCAATACATGTCTGTCCAGGGTTGGTCCAGGGTACGTTCGTTGTTCAAAGCGGTTCGATCCTATGTAGACATGTGCTCATGAGATTCTAGCATCGCTGGAGGTATCCATCTCCACAGTCTAGCTATAAAACCTCCATCGGACCCACAAGAATCCCCAGTCCCCACCTGGAACCTCCTCAACCAAGATGCGCTTCACTATCATCGCAGCGTTGTCTCTGTCCTTCATCCCCCTCGCGCTCTCAGCAGCCGTCTCAGACAACGTCCTTTCACTTTGTCAGTCTCCGCAGGTCGTCGATGAACGTTTCATTGGACAAGACAAGAACGTCAGGCTTCAAGCGTTGAAGTGCGCCAACAGCCTCATTCACGAGCGCGAAACAAGCTTGGAGAAAAGGCAGACTCTCCCCATTGACGTTTGCGGTAATGAGTGTGAGTGCTCTCTTACGCTTTCAATGGCAAGCCTCAGTATGCTGATAAGTTATTGTTCTTGCAGGTGACACAAACTGCTTTGTCCCCGCTGGTGGAGGACCAGATCCCAACGAATGTCACGTCATCTCCGACGCTTTACTATTCGACAGCCAGAACATCGGTATGTCCCAGCTCAAAATTTGTACCTGTATGCGTGTACTTAATACTCGTTCCTCCTGACCAGGCGCGCTGTTCAATATTACCACCAACGCGGCTGTCATCACCATGACCTTCCGCAGCTGCGAGAGCTTCTTCGTCAACCAAGCCGGCGTCGACTTGCAGTACTGCCGCACCGACTGGGTATGGCTCTCTTTTGTCTGTATCCCTCACATTGGTACCAGCTCATCGCAACTTTCCTTGGACTCTAGTCAACCGTCCTTGATTTCGTCGCCTTCAACTGCCAAGCAACCCAGAACGCGCATGGCGGAAACTGCGTTGCGGCTGACCAGCGCTGGTTCATCCAGTACGTTCTTCGATTTTTGCGTTCTGCTTCCAGGTATCAAGGGCTCATCCAATGCGTTTTTTCAGGGTTCAGAACTCCAGCGGATAACCTACACGTTGCTTGTTTGCAGACGCTTAGACTCTTTACTTCGGACTGGTTGCTGCGTCATTTTATGCATCATGGTGTACATCTCGGACTCGATAGTAGTCTTATCAGAGGACAATGTAGTCGTGTAATCAAAGAGATACGTTGCTCAATGATGGTGACCGTTTCACGCGTACGCTCATGAGTACAATATCAGAGAATTGGTCGAAAGGGAGAGCAAAAAGGTGAACAAAAAAGCTCGGATACGGGGAATCGAACCCCGAGCTATCGCGTGAGAGGCGATAATGTTAGCCATTACACCATATCCGATTGACTGGACATCGCTCCCTGATTTACACATACTCTACAACAACGACGTTTACAGTATCTGATTAGTCTGTTTCTCTCTGAATTTGTGTCGCACAGACAAAATCATCTTGACCGTCGCGAAGGTCTAAGATAAAGCTGTCAATGGGGATTCAAGATGAGTTTCGACGCTACGTACGCTGGGAGAATGGAAGTTTTGCGGCCTGAAGCGTCGTTCCTTCAGCCCGGTCATTGCAAGAGACACAGCCAACTCACCTGGACTCGTGGCTAACGCGGGAAGATGTTTCGTTGCGCACTTCAGATAAACAAATCAGGAGTCGGGTGAGATTGTGCAGGAGAGAAGCTCACGGTAGCATCGACGTCGTCCATAGTCTTTCCGGGAGGAAGGACTGCTTTCTGTCTTCGTGCAGGCTGTGGCACCGGGATGACCTCCGAGCAGTCAACAAGCGTAGAGGGATCCTGTCCCAGAACCGAGAGTTTGGCCATAGCGTTATAGAATTTGTGATTCATAGCGTTGTGATTAGCTTTGAGATGAAAGTGAGGATCTCAGGTGAAAGCAGTAAATCAGACGTTATCGACTCACTGATGAAAGACTGCCATTCACATGCGGACCTATGAACAGATGAACAGAGAAAGAGATCTTGGAGAAGCTGGTGAACGCACCGGTCATCTCGTGCGAGAAGTGTATCTGACTGAATTCGAAATTCGCCTAGTAGGGGTGACTTGTCTTCGGCGAGGGCTGAGACATTTCCGGGATACCGAGTTCCCTTGAGCGACGTCTGCGGGACACATGACCATCAGCTTGTCTGAAGGCAGAAAGGGAAGAAGAAAGCTTACCTCAAGGAAGAATTGTGCATCAAATTCTTCGGGAGTCGAATCCAACGGTTCGTTCTGAGGTTAAAGCATCAGTGGAGCTTTCTGGAGCAGGGTTTTGTGGACATACATTGATACTGGGATCGAGCTGGTGCTGAGCGGCCACGCTATGAGCTGCCATCAAGGCAACGGTTTCATCGACAGAGAAGCCCGCATCTTGCATGCGAATGAAGATCTGGTCGGCAGTATGAAAAGGAGCGGGTATGAGGCCTTCATTAGGAGCGGGTTGGGAGTGATTGGCTCGTCCGGCGAGAAACTGAAGCCGGGGTGCACCTTGGCAGTTTGCAAGACCAACTGCGCCTGCGAATTGGATACTTTGGACGAGTGGGCAACGCGGCCAAGTAAATTCCAGGGATGAACTCACAAATCGCCGAAGGAGACGCGGTGCTTAAGAGCAAACGGACGTTGTTCGTGTATAATCTCGTCCAGACCAATGTTTCCTTCTATATTTCCATTGAGACAGACCGACGACAAGACTGCCAAGGAGTCAACTACGCACTGTACTCCAGCTCAATGGCATGGGCCATCATAGAACCGTCTGCAGTAGAGTCAACGTAAACCACGGCGCTTCTTGCTGTATATTGGTGGACGACGAACCTGCCCCTCCGCCGCTGTAGAGCACCTGTCGGCACATGGAACCGAAGACTTTGAAGCAGTATGGTCACGTACCCGAATTTTCCAGCTTGCATCGCAGACTGAGAATATCCTATCGCGTCGTGAAACATGATCTACAAACCCCGCAGGTACTAGGCGTGAGGCTTGCGTGGGTAGAGAACATGGCCAAACGCGACTTACGCGCAGAGACTGGGTCCTGAAGTCAGCATAGCCCGGAGAATAAACCACAGGTAGACTCACTTCACGTGCCTCTGCACCACACTCCCCGCCGTCGAATCTACCGCCAGTAGCACCGGTCAACAACCTCTCTTTCGGTCACAGCGCGACGCAGAAACTTCAGGCCTCACAAGTTCTGTTGAATGTCGTCCAGAACGTCATACCATACACAGCACTGAATATATGAATCAGCATCGTCCTGGTAAGTTCGGCTTGATGTAAGGAGGTGGCTCACTGCATTGCTTTCTGCGGCTTGGTTGTTTGAACAACGAACGCTCGGAGCCGCCAGGGCAGACTGGTGTCGAAAAGAGCGAAAGACTAGGCCATAAAGCAGGAAAGACAGTGTTTGGATCGTAAGATGACTGAGAAGCATCACGTATGCATGTCGGATCGTTGAAGATGAGATTCAGAACGAGGTTCATCGTTCATCGAATCATTCTTTGCTGGCAAGTGTTCGACTGAGCACGTGGCGCCTACCCTTAGCCGGCGACCTTGGTCAGCCTTGGTCGAACTCCATGCATAATGCATTCGTCTTCCTACAAGGCTACAACGACCACCTCACCATTTCACAAGTAAGTAAATACCCTCTTTGTGTCCAGATCTACAGTAACTCTTTGCTACAGAAATGCATGCACATGTATCGACCCGCGCCGCAGCACCCTTTGATGGGGATCCCAGTCAACCCCAGGCGGACGTGGTTCTTCGGACTGCGGATAACGTGGACTTCTACCTTCACATGGTCCTCTTGAGTCTGGGATCACCGTTCTTCCGAGACCTGTTCTCGCTCTCGCAGCCCACGACCTCCGCGTCTAACTCTGGCTCAGAGAGCATCCAACTCAGGAATGGCACGACCGTGCCAGTGATCCCCATCTCGGAGGACGGTGATGCTCTTGATTGCGTGCTGCGGTTTCTCTACCCTCTAGCTGAAGTCACACTTCCTGCCGACTTGTACTTGCTGTCAAAGGCTCTTGAAGCGAGTATGAAGTACGATCTGGAGAAATCTTCCAGCTTGTTGAAGGAACACCTCTCCTCGTTCTCGGGAGAGGACAGTTTGGAAGTCTACAGCATTGCTTGTCGACTGAATCTGGAAGCACACGCGGCGCATGCAGCTTCAGATATAAAGACTCAATTCTCAAGCACAACGTACGGGACGTGCACATGGAATCAAGCTCATCTCGAGGATGAAGACGTCGGAGGCCCAGCCCCTTGTGCGGACGGAAATTGTAGGCATCAAACCTTCATTTTCACCCGTTATAACCTCGACTCCGATGTTCTTATGGAGAAAATAACGGCTAGCTGTTATCACAGACTGCTCCGCTACGTTTTCTCCGGCGAAGACACCACGTTCTGTTATTCTCTATCCTCCAACACCTCTGTTGTCAACGACCACGATGATACTTCAGGATCCGGCTCGGCGGTCTCAATTTCTTCATTCGAATCTTTCCCTGTTACTCAGGATCTTCGGCACTACCCGACTGACCTGCTTCTGCGGTCGGTGGATGGTCGAAAGATTCCGACATATCAGTTGCTCCTCGCGTTTGCATCAGCCACATCCATCCTCGCCAAAGCCCGTGATCCAGCATGCCCATCCGAAGACGGCTTGCCTGCAGTTGATATGGACGAAGACCAGACGACGCTCCTCGGCCTTTTGCATCTTTGTCAACCGATGAGAGCTGTCGCCGGCCCACCGCCCTCTCTCCTTCAGTGTCGAGCAGTCTGGACCGCTGCGGAGAAATACGGGATGACAACGGTTGCAAATCGGGCGAAGGAACTATGCTTGGACCACCTCGGGAATGCGCCTCTTAGTGTCTATCTCGTTGCCTCTTCTTGCGGATGGCAGGAGGAAGCGAGAGCTGCCGCTCTCCGCTGCGCTCAGATATCACTCTTAGACTCTGGCATACCCTACGTCGCCGAGATGGAGTCATCATCAGCATTGGCACTCAACCGCCTTTACAAGTATCTGCATGACTACAGGATGACCGCGGCCGACATAGCATGGCGTTATCAACACTCGCTGCCTCAAGAGGAGCAATTGGACCCACCGGAAAGAGTTACGCTGGCCCACTGGTCCGCCATCCCTCCTGGCATACCTTTGATCGCAGCCGCGGTGCAAATGCGACACAAATCCAAGCACGATACGGTTAGTCCTGGCCGCGACGACAGCACCTTATCTGCATGGCGAAGTGTGCAGCTATTCCGTGAGGTGGAATGTGCGCTACGTCTTGTGAGTCTGCTTGATCTCCCCGGTTCTGTATGTCATCGATATATGTTGTTAATCTCCATTGCGATCAGGTTCAGCTGAAGACCGACGTTCCTCGTAGAAAATGGACGGTTGTATAACGATCAAACTTCGAACAAGCTATGGGGAAATGTATGCGTAGCATAGCGCAGCAACATCAACTTTTTCGTTTTCATGTGTCCTGGGACGGTTGAATAATAAACCAGCTTCTTTCCTTGGATTCTTTGCTCACCGACGCAGTTCACTTCGCGGCGTAGCAGAAGCTTCAAGGGCCTCGTTTCGTGTCGGGCAACGTGGTTTGATATGTGGGTCATATGAGGGCAACCGCTGCCCAGCAGTCCGTCGCCACACTCAAGTCTCGTCCGAGTCCACCATGTCCAATACAGGTCCCATCGCCTCGCACCTATTCGATGGTTCAAACGTTCAAGCCCCAAAAGCAGACGTCGTCATCTGCGCTTCTGCCACTTGAGCTTCTACTTGAGATATTCGGAAACAAACGACTCGCTAGTCCTACACCATACTCGCTGTGCAGCAGCAGCATAATCATTGGGCAGTAGAGGAATGCTTCTTAGTAGCGCATCCGTTATAATAACCATACGCCATTCGTGATTTTGAAGAACGAGTTGGCATGGGCCCAGGCTGACATTGCAAAATCCCAGTCCGCCAGCATTGTATAAGCGCCTGCGCTTTCTCTTTCTCTTTTTTTCTTCCTGTGAATCTGCGCGCCCCACGCTCGCCTCGAGTTTAAGTCTGTACGTCGTTCTCAGTTCTCGGCCTTCCTTCGATGTAATCGTCAAATTCGTCAACAAGGTTCCTTCGAATTTTAAGATTCAAGCTTGCAGGGGGGATACACTACGGTACTTGACGTAGTACGCAAGACCTGCGACACCGCAATCACCGCTGGTGCAGCGGTACTGCAACAGGAAGGCCGTAAGATGACCGGTTGCCATAGTGTCGCCATGCAGGACGAGCAACACCTCTTTCCGGGCTACGACGGTACGACCTTCGTCGTGGTGGAGCTTCTCTTCCTCGAAACCCCGTACATGAATTGTTCTTACTCCCCACCATCCCTCTTCAAACCATAAACGTAGTGACGTGGTAACAGGGCGATCAGTCGAGGTCGTTCTTGCTAGAGGATTGTGGACGATGGTTTAAGTTCTCAACGTACGTCTTTTGAGCCTGTCTGGCGTGTTGAATGATGCTGAGATTTCTTGCTATAGGTGGTGGGTAACCATGCAGTTATTATTGAAGGTGTACGGGGCGTACCAAGTCCACCTCTCGCGCATTTATGGAAGGATGATAGGATGCTCTTCGACGAACTCCTTGACCTTATCCCAATCCCTGCAACTATGCACCACGCCGTCTCCGTCCGTCCCAGGCATGGTGTTGCCTCCCACTTCCATCCACTCCGCCGGCTCGACCGTGATATCCGCGTGGCATAGCAGCACGTCCTTCAGATACCTCAAACAATGCTCAACGTGCCTCATGGTTTCGGCGTCGACGTTGCTGCGAACGAAGCTAGTGCGGATTTGATCTAGGCAGTGGAGTTGGTGGTATAGGGACGTGGCGAACGGTCGGTTGTTGGGTCCCAGGGAGAAGAAGCCGTTCCAAGGCTTAGGAAGTATCGAGCTCCAGTCCATGTCGGACTGCATGGAGAAGCGCGTTTCGTTGGCGTCATACTTGAAGTGTCGCTGGGGTAGATTGACTGGTAAGAGGTGTGGGTAGTCGTCGCCTACATACGCTGTGGCGTCGTGTGTAAGTATCTGCATCCCACGTCGAGTTCAAATGCGACAACGCTTACTGTAGGACACGATCGGCGCGGTCGGTTGGTGGCCCGATAGGAGTATGAGGCAGACGCAGACAAGAAAGGCAGTGGCGAAGGCCACTGGACCGTATCTCTCCCTGCTTATACGGTCCAGCATGTCGTCTCAAGGGCTCTTCTGTCTTCTCATATGGCCAATCGCTCAATATAAAGGCAGGTGAGCAGTGGTTACCCGACGCGCTATCTCACAAGCTTATGCCCTTATTTGCCAGTCCCCTCTGAAATCACTATCATATTCTATGCGCTAGTGTGAGATCACGAGAAAGAAGACCACAGTTCGTACGCAAGCATAGGGTAAAAACGAGCGCCAGAAGGTTGCTGTGTTTGAACTTACCCCACGTCAAACGGTTTTCTGGCGCCTTTCTGCTTTCTGTGATGTCGAATAAATGCGTCGTGATATGCTCTTCAAGCTTCAAAGCTTCAAGGTTCAAGGTTTACTGTAACGATGCAGTCAAAGATTCATATAGTATCGAAACGTAGATGTGATTATAGTTGAATATGATGTTCGATCAGGCGCGAACTGGCTTCCTTCTTGCACGAGGCAAGGTCATACTACTGCCAGTAGACTGAAAGTTATCCGAAAGTAAACGTCTGGTACACTGGTTGAGTGGAACTAACGGTGCACGATTCGCTAGCGCTAGCGCAAGGCTTGGAATCGGGAGCACCTCTGGTCGATACAGTTCTTTTATCATAGCCCTACCAGAACACAACGAAACGAGACTAGTAAGCCGTGATCACATAAATGGTTGAATATTGCGAAGCATACAGTCTATGAAAAAGAAACGAAACGAGTAGATGGATGTGGTGGCTAGTGGGTAGATGACAGGTCCCAAAGGATGGGCTGAAAAGCGTGGGCCTGCAACGACTTGAGTGAACGGTAAGCAAAGAGCCCTAAACTATACGTCCACGTATACCCACCTATGCCATGAGCCCTGCGGTCTGCTCGTTCGCATTCGGGTTCAAGTTCGGGTGCGGTTCGGTTATATTGTGGACCGTCAGGACGGCCTCCACCGGATGGGCCTCTGCATTGCGGCGGCGCGCAGTCAGGTGTGAGAGGTCAGTGAACTGCGACAGCCATTTCAAGAACATCTCGCCCCATTCATCGACAGGTATGTTTCGGCTCTTGAGGACCAGCTGGTAGGTGATCGGAGAGATAAAGATAATGAAGGAGCCGACGAGCATGCGCCAACCAGCCGCAAAAAGGTCAATGGCGATCTTGTCAGCCGTCTCATTGGCATTAAAGTCAGCAGGTTCTATAATTGGGGCGACCCGTGTGTTGGAACCTGCGTCCGGCGGCAGAGGGGGACATACTATGGTTGGAGATAGGTCGTCGAATTGGCTGAGTAGGTATTGCCCGACTGTGATCCACTGCCTGGTAATTACTAACAGAGAACAATGTGAGTATCCGTTCGAACTTCAAAGGCGTCGTAAACACTGTCGGCTTACTGAGGACGAGTATATGCCACAAGAGAGCCCCATGTACGATGGATCCCGCTATGACGAACGAGTCATAACAGCGTCCATCTGATCGAACGAACCGTGGATTATGGGCGAATGGCAAGCGGAAGAACAGGACCCCGAGGGTGACATACGCGACGAGCACGAATCCTGGATAGAAGGTAACAAAAGCAATGAGAATGAACGTCAGGATAACACAAAGACTTTGAAAATTCAAGTCATTGTCGTCCGAGCCTCCCGACATGGTGGTGGTATGGTAATGAACGAGAAGGAGATAGGAGTGGAGTACTAGTTATTGGATGCATTCTGCGGCAACAGCCGAAAGAGCGTCCCCATACCCAGTACTGGGAGTCTTGGAGCCCGTTCCAGAGTCGAAGTAACAAACTGTGCGTTGAAATGAATCAGATTTCCCTAGCAGAAAATGATCAGAGACACAATGAGTACGAATTCGTGGACAACGCGAGATGAGCGATGCCAGCGAAAATTGTCCTCACCGCCGTCCGGATAGTTGCTGCGGCTCACCAGTGACGCCTACTTTCACATATTCGTTACACGCCCGGGAACGTATATCAGCCCTTTTGGAGCAGCCTGGCGCATCAAAGGAGAATCTTGGAAGACACAGAGAGGCAGCAGGAGACATTGCATACAGAAGCAACTGCTATCCTCCGGGCCAGAAACTGAATGTAAGAACATGAAGAGCAATCAGCGTCTGACGACCCGTCCATGGCCTTCGCTCAGGAAAGCAGTGAGCCCAAGTATAGGCGATATGGAGAGAATAGAAAAACGGACAAAGGCCATGTCCACCTGCAGCCGCAACTTCAACGTCAGAGTATGCAGAGTAATCATTCTTTCGACAGAGCGGTCAAATCACATACGCTATTGTACATTTGCGTTCATCAATTCCTGGCGCTGTAGTCATCCGGGGTATGCTACTCGGGGCTTTCCAACAATTGCGCTAGCTCAGTCAATGAGTTGACCACAAGGTCGAATTCGCCACCGTCTGCTCTGGGCTTGATGGCAGCTTTCTCTTCCGCCGTCAAATAGGCGTCTTCCGTGGGCCTCCTGACGTAGACCGTCTTCATGCCGTGAGTAGCTGCCGCGACGAGATCGTGACGATGAGCTGCTACCATGGCGACCTTATGTGGCTTCAGGTCGAGTTTCTCTACAGCACCGAGGTACATCTTGGGATTCCTATAGAAATGCAGGTGAGTGCGTTGTCTATGATGGGCTTCACGATGAGAAACTGACGTTTTGAATGAGCCAATGATGTCGCCAGAAAAGACGATGTCCCAAGGAAGATCAGCGTGCTTCGCCTGCTCTTGAGGTCAACGCAGCTCCATAGACCGATGGCACCAATGTTCCAACTCACCAGATCGACCAAAAGACGAGCGCTTCCGTTAGACAGCGTGCCTAGGATAAAATCTTTCTTCATTGAGTACAGCCCTCGCGAAGAATCTTCCCATCCTATGTTGAGAATCAGGCAAGAGCATTCTTAGAGCGTAGTAGATGTTACACACCGTCTAATTTATGCCAGAAGCGGGTCATTTCCTCGCGCTTCTTGTCCCCCCAATGGGCCGACAGGTGTTGCCAACGAGGTGTCTCCAGCATCTCGTCAAGAAGCTGGCGAAGAAGAGGTATAGTGTAAGCTGGATACAAGATGGTCCTGTGGCTTACTTGGCGATGTACCACATCTATGTTGGTCGATCCTATGCCTGACTCCGAGACCTTCTTTCTACGGCGGTGACATGCAGATCATGTTCGGAAAAGACGAGTGAATACTGCGCACGTCTGCTGGTAGTATTTCGTCCTCCATTCTACCGCAAATGCGTCCCAGTCTAATGAACTAGCGATGAGCAGATGCATTACTAACAAGAAGAGACGATCCGACAGTACCTGTGGGAGTCGCGGCCAAGATATCTTCAGGAATGCCATGGGATTGTGCAAGTTGCTTGATTACACTGCTCTTCCAGTTAACCACTGTCCCAAAAACGTCAAACAACAGGGCCTCTACATCCAAGATGTTCGCCATGAGCTGGTGTGTAGACTGTAGACTCCGAAGAGAACTTCGCCCAGCTAGCGCCGTAAGTGAACGAGTTCGGACAAAGCCGGGTCTGGCCAAAATGGGCGCGTCTCGATCTCAGCGCGTTGACGCCCGATTTGACCAGACCATGGGCGCTCTTGGCGCTCTTCATCCCCGCCCTTCCGCCTGCCATCCCGCCGTTTTTGCACTCCTGCTCATCGTCCGCGTCGATGTAACCCACACCATTTGCGATGGCGCCACACTCATACTCCTCACTCTCTAATTGGGATGGAAGGCTGTCATCGCCGCTCAAGCAGACTGCTCGTAGGTCCAGCGTCGTCACGCAGGCATCCCCGCAGTCATATCAACACGGACGTACCGGCAGTCAGCCACCGCAAGGAATTCGACCATTATCACCGCCTTCTCTGAACTACGACACACAGCATAATTTTGGAGACGTGTCATTCAGAACACCATCTGCAGAGGACAAAGCCGACGCTATGGCCTCTCCCTCCTCTTCCGACTCCGATAATGACTTTGATAGGGTCAACGCCATGTTACTATTCACAAGCCCGGAGCGTTCGATGCCGTTGGAAACCCCCAAGGTATGTGATCTCCTACGCTTATGGAAGCGTGTTGAACGCGTCAAAACGCGTCTCTAGGCTGGAGAGAAATCGGTCGAAGGGCGTCGTGGTCAGAGTGATCGAAGTCATCCCGTCTCGGTATGTCCATCTCTGGATTCTTTTGTACGTGTCGCACTGACGGTGATGTGATCGTCGACCAGAATTTTTCCTTTCTTCCAAGCTACTCGAGTCCGACACCTTCAGGCATCGATCCGAGATATACCATGTTCTCCACCCCGATGATACCTGCACCACACGACATTACATCGGACCGCATTTTCGAAGGGGTATCCTCATCCTCGAAGCGCACTTTGGAGGACATGGAACTCAAATACTTGCGAAGCCCAAGACACGATTATATCACAGTTGCTCCCGCTGAGGAACGTCTGTCAGTCAGCTCCAGTATCAAAGACGGCGCGGAGGAGCGAGTAGATGAGCCGGTCCTTCAGGATTCTCCGGTGAAAGCCATACTTCCCGACTTAGGTGTGTATTTCGAATGTCGTTGAAATCTCAGTCTCAACGGTGTCTTAAGGGAGCATGGTGATCTTACCCGAAGCTGAGGATCCAGAAATCGTGCAGCGTGAGGATACATCTCTACTCTCCTACCGATCCCCGGCGAGGACAGATACAGCAGCAAGTCCACAACCCTCCGTACCTTCTGCTGCACCTGTTCCACCAGCTGTACTATCGAGCGTTCGTGAACCGAGCTCGACTGATGAGAGTACATTAATTGACTTGACATTGGACGAACCTTCTCCGAAGATCAATGCAGAGGTGAATACACTTTTTCCGACAAGATCTCGCATGACGTGCTTACATCCATCCACAGATGCCTCTACCGGCGTTACCTCGTGCAAAAACTCCGTTGTTCTTGCCGTCGCCCTCACCGACGGTACCTCCCGATGAAGCCTCGATTAGCAGGATGGCCGAATTCAGCGCCCCTGTTACGCCAGAACATGCAGTTCATGAACTACCTGTTCTCAGGACAGACGATGCGGTCATGATTAGCAGGAAACGGAAACGGTCGATGGGTGGTCCGTTAGTTGTCCATCACCGTCGGATAACCTCGGTGAGTGTCCATCGGCTCACCGGTGGATTGCATGGCTAACAATATACTCTCAGCCTGCGGTACCCGAATCCTCCAGCAATTCCGATGGCCAGTCCAGCACTCGCCGATCCAGCAGCGTTCGGAGCGATGATCATGAAGTTATCTCGATCTCCTCTGATTCCGAGTTGTCGGAGGCACCGTCGTCCCCACCTCCACGTCCTGCTCCTCGCGCTCGCAAGCGCAAATGGCAAGTTTTCGTGGAAGTGCCTTCTGTGGAGTCTGTCAGACGATCACATCGCCGACAAACCTCTAGACATGTCCCTGTTCGAGAAGCTTCACGGGCAAGGCCGAGGGCCATCAGCCTCTCCTCTTCACCATCGCCTCCTCCTGCGAAGAAAAGGAAGGTTGCACCGGGTCCCAAGCCTCAGACCCCCAAGAAGCCTCGTAAGGTGCGGCGTGGCAGTTATACGTCCAGCCAGCCCCTCACACTTCTCCATGACGACCCCATGGTAATGACTGGCAACGGCGAATGCGGAGACGATATTCCCGGATACGTTATCGAGCCTGGTACAAGGCGGTACTTGGAAGATAGCAAGTATGTGATGGTGTTTAACCTTCGCCACATGCTGCCACCCGGATACCTGGAAGCTCGACTGCGGGAGTTTATCAAACAAGAAGAAGTAGAGGATTGGGATGACTTTAGTCGGGTCTCGCCTTCAATTGAAGAGGATCGTGTTTCTCCTTCCGTAGACGAAGTATCAAGTCCCTCGGAAGCACAACACTTGGCTCCTACCTCACCTCATACTCCGAGTCGAAGACGGTTTCAACAAGCAGACTCGCATCTCTTCCATTCAACCGTTCCATACACACGACGATCACCTCCACGCCGCATCCCAAGTTCATCCAGTCATCACGACGCACTTCCAGCAGTGCCAGTACCACACCACTCGCCTGTGACATCGATGTCATATCGGTCGCCACTACGGCCGTCGATAGACGCGTCGTACATCGAGCAAACCCAGCTCTATCACTTTATCGACGAGCCCCTCCCGGGCAGCTCCTCCGGGAGCATGGACTGGCATGAAGTGGACGCTCAGCTAGATGACGTTGATGGCCTCCAGAACGGGTGTATTGACCCTTCACTGGTTTTCGGTGCGCCTGCTGTCGCGGCAGAATTTCCTACCCCGTCACCGCCACCACCGCCCTTCAACCCTCCCAGATTCATCTCGCCTCTCCAGCGGTCTGCGTCTCACTCACCTAGGTCGTCAATTTCATCTGCTTCTTCCTCTCCACGTTCGGTGCGGCATTTGTCTCCACTTCCCCCAGAGGAAACACTCCGCACGGATGAAGCCGCTGCCCCGCCGTCTCCTGGCGCGTTCCTCGCCGTCCCGCGACCACCCAGTCCATCGGACGATATCTCTGAATCTGTTGACGCACCCGACCAGGCTTCGGACGATGGCGATTACGATCCCGCTGCGCCCCCCGCATCTCCTGCCAAGTCAAAAGGCAAGGGCAAGGGCAAAGAGAGAGCGTCGGATGTTGGTTTCCGGACGCGGATCTCACGCCCGTGGCGAGATAGTCCTGTTGATGTCGTCGATGGCAAACGCGATCGGAGACCGAGTAGAAAGGTCCTGGATGCTGCTGATGTATCTCGATCTACAAGTCGCGAACTGAGCATCCGGGATCTCGAAGAGTCGGTGGCACCAAGTGCCAGACCCTCAGGCAAACCGTCTCGGAAGGCGTCACCTCATCGGTCCCAGAGATCGAGTACCCCGGCGTCTGTCCCGCTCTTGGATGGGGCTACTATTACTGCAATGTCGATGGCACCAACATTTTGCCACCATTGCAGGCGCAAGACGTCTCTTGAGAAGATGCGTTGCACTCAGTGGCGAGGAGAGCAGCTATGCGGCTTGCGATATTGTAGTCGCTGCATCGAGAAACGGCAAGTGCTGCTTTTGATGAGGTGTCACCTTTTTCTGACGCATCTCCAGATATCCTGACATTGTTTTCGATGCCATGTGCGTCGCTTTCGAATGTCCCAGATGTTCAGATACTTGCAATTGTACCAGTTGTTCTCGCAGACGGGGCGAAGAGTACATCTCCGAGAAGAATGGCGGCTACCTCGGGTATTTACAGGCGAACGGGATAGGAGGCGCTTCTAGAGCCTCGTCGGTGGACGGAGTCTCCTTTGATCCAGATCTTACGGAGAAGACTCTCGATGAACCACTTGGAAGCCGCTGGGCAACAGTCTACCAGCCAAAAAACATGCAACCGGTGTGTGAAAGTCATGTAGGCGCTCAAGGCACCGTCACCGTGCAACTCCCTTCTGCTCCTTCCAAGGACCGAATCGTTCGAAAGGGACAATACGTGGGGTTACGCCGTCGGGCCTGGGATGATCCTTCTTCAACGAGATCATCCGGCACGCCTTCTACCTCCGACTCGCCCTGGCTCAGCTCGACTATCAAGCCTGGTTCGGTGGCCTTTATTGGATCTCGCGCTCTCTTGTTCAATCCAAGCTACAAGACTGTAGACGAGCATTGCAATGATGTAGAAGAGCACTCCAAAGACGTCGAGCATGGGCAGTCTTCTCCCTGTCCTTTCGGCGGCGACTCTCCTCTGACCAGTCCACCGGAGAGTGACTCGGAGGACGAAACGGGCCCATCGTCATCTGTCTCCCGAGATTCAGGACAAGTCGTCTCTGCAGCTACAGTTGCTTTGAACGACTTGCCGTTTTCGCCCAGTCAGCCTGAGCCCCTCGTCGCCTAGTCGTCGATGGCTGAGAGCTGAAAACCGTCTTGAGAGGCGTATGCTTTGCGTCTCGCTATGTTTTATCGTATATCTAGTCCTGGCTTAATTTTCTTGGATTCGTGCACTCGACCCCACATGGAATGTCTTCCTCTTCCTCTTGCCACTGCATATTCTTGTCGCTCCATACCATATCGTACAATCGTGTCCTACTGCTCGAATCATGTACATACGCAATCTCTTGTGTCCTGGGATGGTTGTTTTCAGGAAGAACACCGCTGCAGGCAGCAGAATAAACACAGATCAGATGTCTTATCGTCAGTCCTCTGAATCTAAGCGCGTCGCGCTCGCGCCTGGGGCGGCCAGAGTCGAGGATGTGAGGCTTGCTCTCGACCACCACCTTCTCCTCAATTCTTTCTACAATTTGCACGCATTCCCCTCGTTTTGCGACCGTATCATCACGCACGACCCTAACCCACCATTACTCTGACTATCGCGGCATTCAACCAGGTAGGCCACAGCTATATCATGTGCAGTGAACGCTTCGCTCACGACGCGCTTTGTCGGTCCAGAACGCCACGCAATTCAGACCATCTCACAAGTTGACATATAAACACCAAAGGAAATATGACTTCTTGTCCTCATCTCAACGAGCTGAAGGATCTTCAGCCTCCCCGCCTGTCGCAGTCTGTCCATAGGGAGGAGTGTACGCAGTGCTTCGACAATCAGGTGTGTACGCGTCATTTGCTCTGCCTCGCGCTCACGATCCTATATTGTTCTCTAGGATCAACCCCTCGGCATTGATGTTTGTCTTCACTGCTTCAACGGAGGATGTCTGGATCACGATCGTCACCATATGCGCACACACCTCGCAAAGTCTGGCCACTCGTTTACCCTGAATGTCAAGAGGAAACTCAGGCCATCTTCCAATCGCGTACGTGCCCCTGTTCCTGATTGAGGTACTCATCGTGTACTGATATAGGACTCTAGGCAGAAGACGAAGAGCCACCCGCCAAAATGACTAAGCTCGCCATCGTGGAAGAGCGCGACGAAGATAAATACGAGTACAAGACTACACTCAAATGCTGGAAATGCCTCCCCGAAACCGGATTGGAGGTCCTTGAAGTGACCAACGACGCTCATGTTCAAAGCTTGGTGAAAGGAGTTATGCAAAGTCTCTCTTCCGCAAGGCAGTCGGAAGTGAAGGCTTGGCAGGAAGAGCTCACGGCATGCGAGCACACGTTGACATTAGAGCAGTTGGCCACGGGTCACATTTTGGAATCTGGTGCGTGGCATTTCTCCCCTAAATAACCGCGATCTGACCGTTTACAACGTCAGGCCTTGCGCATTGCTCGCAGTGTGAACTAAAGGAGAACCTCTGGCTGTGTTTGACCTGTGGATCCCTTGGCTGTGGGAGGCAGCAGTTCGGTGGAGTGGGTGGAAATGGACACGGTCTTCAGCATTACGAACAGACCCAGCATCCCGTCAGCGTGAAGCTTGGCACAATCACTCCTGAGGGAGGAGCAGGTGCGTATCTGGGCTTGTCGTGGTTCTCCATCCAAAATAGAAAACTTACTGATGCGCGAACTAGACATCTACTGTTACGCTTGCAACGAGGAACGGGTGGACCTTGAGCTCGCTGCACATTTGGCCACTTTCGGTATCAACGTTCAGACACAAACGAAGACCGAAAAATCCTTGACCGAGCTGGTGAGCTCCACGTCGCCGTCCTTCCTTCCTTCACCCTCTCACCCTGTTTTCTAGCAAATCGAGCAAAACCTCAAGTTCGATTTCTCTCTGACGGGCGAAGACGGCAAAGCTCTAGAACCAGTCTTTGGACCTGGTCTCACTGGTCTTGCAAACCTCGGTAACAGCTGCTACATGGCGTCCGTTATGCAGTCCGTGTTCTCATTGCCCTCCTTCCGAAGTCGCTACCTCTCGTCTGCATCCCAACACGCTCAGACATGCACAGTGCCACTCCCCGCCGACTGCCTCGATTGCCAACTGCACAAGTTGGCCGACGGCCTGCTCTCTGGCCGCTATTCGCATCCTCGCCCAACATCAGACCACACCTCGCCGAAGTTGACCAACCCTCTGGCGCATGACTCGCCAACGCCGGTCTTCCAAGAGGGAGTGCGTCCCAGCTCATTCAAGGCACTTATTGGCAAGGGTCATGAGGAGTTCTCTACGATGCGTCAACAGGACTCGGAAGAGTTCTTCTCGCATCTGGTTACTGTCATCCGGAGGAATCTGAAGAAATCAGGAAAGGAGGCTGAAGACCCAACGGAGGTATTCAAGTTCGGTATGGAGCAGAAGCTGCAATGCAACACATGCCACAAGGTTCGATACAGGATTGATCCCATGGATGTCGCTAGTGTCCCCGTACCGAAGCAAGAGAGGGGCAAGGATGCCGATGGAAAGACGATCTATGAAGACATCGATCTGTTAACTTCGTTGAAAATGTTCACTGGCGTCGAAGATCTGGAGTACAATTGCCCGTCGTGCGAGAAGAGAGTCACAGCGTACAAGTATGTTTTGAGTTTTCCCAACGCTGGTCGGTGTCTGACGTAACCTTTACAGACGTTCGAACTTCTCAACGTTCCCTCAAGTCCTTGTTATACATGCACGAAGATTCCAACTTGTAAACTGGGTACCTACGAAACTTGGTATGCAAGCTCAATTTGAGATTTTGGGGCCGAGCACCATGCTTATACGCGGTGTATAGAAATACCTGTCATTCTCCCATCGGACGATATCCTGCACATGGGTGAATTCCTCGGTCACGGTCTTCAACTCGACGAAACCCTCCTTCCTGACGATCTACCAGGTACGTCCGACTGTACTTGCCCAAAATGATCTACTGATTGCAAGTCCTAGCTGCACCTGCGTTACCCGAGTTCAATGCGGCTGCGATGGCCCAACTGGAAGGAATGGGATTCCCTGCTGTTCGCTGTCAAAAGGCCCTCCTGGCCACAGGTAACAGTGATCCTAACGTTGCTATGGAATGGCTCTTCCAACATATGGATGATGCTGGTTAGTCACCGCACAGACGTCTCCCCCTAAAGCGAAAGATCGCTGAATTTATGTGTAGATATCGATGCTCCCATTCAGCTTGCAAGTGCGGTGGGCAACACCGCTGAGCCTTCGGCAGAACAGATCAGTATGCTCGCTGACATGGGCTTTTCTGCCCCTCAGGCGAAGAAAGCCCTTCGGGAAACGGTTTGTCTTGATTTGCATATCTGACATGCTCGTCTGACGTTTCGCGACACAGGGAGGCGATGCTGAACGTGCGGTAGACTGGCTATTCTCTCATCCAGACGATATGGGTGACGAACCTACTTCTGGCTCCGACACTCCTGCTCAAGTGAACCCCGGACCAGGCGGATCGCCTTCTCTACCGGCGACGTATAAGTTGAAGGCTTTCATTTCTCACAAAGGGCCTTCCGTTCATTCGGGTCATTACGTTGCGCACATCAGAGCTCCAGACCCGAATTCTGCTGGAGATAGCTGGGTCCTTTTCAATGACGAGAAGGTCGTCAAAGCGGACGCTGAGAGCGTGAAGGAGCTGAAGAAGTTGGCGTATCTCTACATCTTCGAGAAGGTTTGAGGTTGCGACATATTTGCTGAAACGATGTCAGGAAAGGAGTAACGAATAGCCGTTGTAATCGAACGCAAGACGTACAATACCATCGAGTTTGTACACTTGGATGAAGGGATAGGTTGAAATCTGTGTACGGGCCTCCGGGCTTCCGTCGTGCCATGGCTGCAAGTTCCGGCTATCTTTGGTGGTCGCTCGTGTGGTGCGTTTTCTCAGCGTTTCCTCATGATAATGACGCACACCACTCATGTGAACCTAGCTCTGCATTCATTATACCACCGATGCTAATCGATTGAAGATGATCGTTCTCATTTGATATGAATGACGGCTCTCGTCCTCAATCGGCCCAAGGAACGAGGCTAGTTCTGTGTGAAATAGGAAGTACGAACTACGAAGTGGCAATCGCTGTGCACATCCAGCGAGACGGTCTCCCGATCTCATGACTGCACGTCGTACTACCCCGACTATTCTCCGATCATCAGCACTAACATATATATTGCTGTACG
>RWJN01000138.1:0-24466 GCA_004332605.1 Steccherinum ochraceum | reverse complement strand
ACATCAAGAAGGAGATCGCGGAACTGTACCCTAACTTTCAAGAGCGGATCACCGCGGCCTGGAGCGACCTACTGGGTGAATTAGAGAAGGGTACGGCCGAAATTGCGAGCAAAGGCTCGGAAGTAAGCTCTACTTTACTGCTGTAATCGTCCCACCAGTCCTGATATGCATCTTCCAGGTTGTCCCTCAGGTTGAGTTCTCGCAGCTTCAGCAGCTCAGTGCTGAGGAGATTGCAACCATCAGGCAAAGAGGATGTGTCGTCATCAGAAACGTAGTGGACGATGCTGAGGCAACTGGTTGGAGGAAAGAGTTGCAAGAATTTGTGAAGAGTAATCCAGTGATAGGTACGAAGGATTCGTTCATGATCGAACAATCGGACTGAGTGATCGCTTAGGTTTTCCTGAGGACGACAAACAATTCTTTCAGTTATAGTGAGCAGCGGCAACCGAAAGAGCCACTGTTCGTTGCTTACAGTAATACAGTTGGACGAGGCCGCAAGTTCGCGCTCGAGGACATCCCAACGTCTTGCAAGCAACTTCTTGGCTCAACAGCATGTATCGGTCGAAAGCCGATGCAAAGCTCGATGGTGTTGACCTGTCTACCCCATTGACGTATGCAGATCGCTTCCGTCTGCGTCATCCTGGAAATCAATGGAACGCACATCCTCCACACGTTGACGGTAAGTGACATTTGGGGTCGCTGCGTTCCGCGGAGCTGAGCTGAGCTGCGTATTACAGGTGGCAGTATCGAGCGATGGGAAGACTCTGTGTTCCGCACCTGCTTCACTGACATTCTGAGTGGCGAATGGCGCACTCATGATCCTTATGATCTTGAAGGTCGCATTAATGCACGAACATCTTTGTACGGACGAGAGAACCAGGTATGAGGTTTTAAATTCTGGGCTGTTCGTCTAGATGTTCAATGTTCATAGTCCAGTATCTTCCGCACCTACCAGGGCTGGCTTGCGGTCAGGTACGTACTCCAAACTTGAAAGCTTTGCGCTCTGCACTGCGTACTGACGTCAAAGTCAAATCAGCGAGACCGCGCCGCACGAAGGTACCCTGAAAGTTTTCCCCAACGTCATCCTTTCAAACGCCTACACGATCATGAGGCCCTTCTTCCGGCCCACTGCTGCGCCTGAATCTCCCGATTTTCTCCACGCGAAGAGCTGGGAGTACGGTAAGATGATTGCTATGTGTCACGTGCTCACACGGTAATTACGCCCCATAGATATCTCAAGTCCTGACTTCCCCGGTATTTATTCCATTGGCAAGGGCTTCGCGGGCCCGCGCCCAAACACCGGGACCCATCCTCACATGAGATTGAACGATGCGATGGTTTCAGTTCCCAAGGTGTACCCAGGCGACATGGTTTTCTGGCACTGCGTATTTCTCCTCTCATTGTTCGTCTAGTTGTTCCAGTTTTGAGCTTATTTCATTACAGGATGTCGTCCACGCGGTCGAGGTCGAGCATGTTGGAAAGGAAGACTCGTGCGGTACGTCTGTTCTCGAGACAGTTCTTGTCCAGTGGTAAACTGACATCGTACCTTTTCGTGCAGTGATGTACATTCCCGCGGTTCCCTCTACCCCACAGAATATGGCGTATGTGCACAGGCAGAAAGAAAGCTTCCTCGCTGGCATCCCCCCTCCAGACTTCCCTCGTACACAAGGCGAGAGCAATTTCGTGGGACTGGGAACCCTCGAAGACATCGAGAGTCTGATTGGCAAGAAGGCCATGGGGGTTGCTATTCCTGTAGCATAATTTGGTGACATGACTCTCCACTGTAAGAATATAGTATGTACTACACGACGCGACTATCGCCACGGAGCGCCGCATCAATCTATCTGACAATGACAGAGATTCCAGTGCATGAAGAGTCTGGAGACTCACCGTGAAGCCGTTGGGGAAGGTCTCGTGGTGACGGTGGTGGACGCGTGTATGCGACTGACCCGGAATTACGTCCGCACGCCATATTCATCTGATCAAGCAAAAACATGCAGTTCTCTCATTGCGATTGAAGACATGGCTCCTCTTTTTAGCTGTACAAGTTTCACAGGAAATACTGACTGGAGTTCCATAGAGGTTTTGCGGGGAATAACATAGCCAGAGGCCAGATAACATAGCCAGAGGCCAGACTCCTACCGGCGAGAAACCAATGGGGAAGTCGGAGCGTTAGATTGGCGCGGAGTTGAAAAGGCGCTGGGGACGAGCCTGGTCTAGTTTCTTGCAGAGGAAATACTTCAAAAAATCCTTTTCTTTGTACTTCCACCATCGTCCTCTTTTTCCATCTCGTCGTCGCCGTTCACGATGTCTTCGACGATCCCAATTCAACATCTCGATCCTACTGCGCCCACACCGCAGAACACCCCTCTCACCCACGCTCCACTCGCGGCAGGACTTTCACGTCCTACCGTTCCTGATATCTCGGAGGATAACGAGGAGGAAGATGCCACTGTCGGAGGCGATAATCTGCACAATGCTGTCATGGGCCTTGTTCAAGGAAGGCTCGCCGGTCTTGTCGGAAGGAGTTCTGGATATATCGAGAGTTTGCCTGTGGAGGTCAAGCTTAATGTCGAGGCCTTGAAAGGTGTACAGGTGAAGCAGATTGAACTTCAAAACCAGTACAAACGAGAATGTCTCGAGCTTGAGAAAAAAGTGAGTCCATCGTAGGTGTTTTCGCTTCTGCGATGTCGCTGATCGGACGATCCTGCAGTACGCCGATCTGCAAAAGCCTCTGTACGAGCGACGACACGCCATAGTCACCGGCTCTGCGAAACCTACATCCGAGGAGATTGCGGCCGGAGAACAACAGTCTGTGAAGGACGATCCCGAGTACACGCCACTCGAGAAGGATGGCAAGGAGCCCAGCCCAGACGGTATCCCTGAGTTCTGGCTCACAGCCCTCCGCAACCACATCGGCATTTCCGAGTTGATTACGGATCGCGACGCAGCTGCGCTCAAGCATTTGATCGATATTCGGATCTCCTACCTGCCCACAAACGACCCCAAGCCCGGTTTCAAGCTCTCCTTCCACTTCACCCCCAACGAGTTCTTTGAGAATGAGCTCCTGGAGAAGACCTATCTCTATCAGGAGGAAGTTGGCTATTCCGGTGACTTCATCTACGAGCGCGCGATTGGTACCGAGATCAAGTGGAAAGAAGACAAGGATCTCACCAAGGAATTCGAGATCAAGAAGCAGCGCAACAAGAGTACGTTGATTCTTGTTCTCGGTAAAATGTCCGACTTACACGATCCTTCAGACACCAACCGTACACGCCTTGTTCGCAAGGCTCACCCTACAGAGTCGTTCTTCAACTTCTTCTCGCCCCCCATCCCTCCGGAAGAGGACGCCGCGGAGGAGCTTGACGAGGAAGACCTCGACGAACTGGATGAGAAGCTCGAGATGGATTACCAGATCGGAGAGGACATCAAGGAGAAGGTGCGTTTGGCCTGTCTCTGCGCCTCGAATTTCCTCGATTGACAGTCCTGCTGTAACAGATTATCCCTCGCGCGGTCGATTACTTCACCGGCAAGGCACTTGAGCTGGAGGATCTCGATGACGATGAAGACGACTACGACTTGGACGATGATGACGATGCGTTTGAGGATGAGGTATGTTCGTATCACGTCTCCTTTTCTGCCCCATGATGTCGACTCACATGTCGTGTTCAGGATAGCGAATCCGAAGATGATCTACCTGCGAGAAGACGTGCACCACCCAAGGGCCGTGGAGGAAGCAACGCGTCCTCCAACGCCAACGCCGAAGAGTGCAAGCAGCAGTAAACGTCCTGCGCGTTTTGTTTTACGGATCCGGATATGGCCTGACTTCCAGTCACGTACCCACCTCCCACGCCATCCTTAGTTTCTTTCTCTTACTCACTGACACTCGCCCCAAACGATAGCATCAAAATTTTCCTGTTCTTCTTACCCTCCCTGCCGCTCCCTGTTACATCTCGCTCTTCGCCATCTTCCATCCACCGCCAATAGTAGCTCTCAATGTGTTTCCATTAGCCATTACTGCTCCACCCTGCTTGTGCTCTCTCCGTCTTTGTTTTTCTTACTGGTACCCCTCTGTAAACAATAAATTCCAAGTGCCATGTCTGACCCACCTTCTCGTGACGAGATCTCGTCTTATCTTCTCCTCGAACAGCCGAGTTGAGCGCTTCGCCCCTTGCACAGAAACTGCAACATGCGACGCCTTTCGCCCCGTTTGCCCCTGTCCTCTTCCCCTCAACATAGCTTCGCGATATATAGTCTGTGATTATCTGGTGAGCAGCTCTCACACCTTCTCTCCAAATTTCTCTCATCCTCCACGCAGTCCAATGTCTCAAAAGCGCCTCCAGTACGGTGTATCGTATACACCCAACGATTTTGCAAACACTGAGCCGGGTCTGACCATCGCAGACCTTCGTGAGCTCCGCACCGATATCCACTACGTGCGGGTCCAATGGACGGACCTCACCAATCAGATCCGCTACAAGGTCCTCTCTCGTAACTACTTCCTCAAGCTCGTCTCAACATCCCAACGGCCTGGTATTACGTGCACAGCAGCGACGGTGTCCGTTATAGCGGGAGGGTCGTGTCCGGGATTCTCAGGGATTGGAGAGTGGCTGTATGTTTTCGATTTGGAGTCGCTCAGGAGGGTGACGTATGGGCCGCCGGGACATGCGGTGGTGATGGGATTCTTCCAGGAGGAGATACCACATCCCGAGAGGGGAGTCGAGATCTCCTTGTGCCCCAGGACGGTGTTAGCTAAGGTGGTCCGGTGAGCGATATCCGTGCTTGCTCATACCACCTGGTATTGACGCGGACGATTCAAGGGATGCGGAGCGCGTCGGTGTGCGTTTCTTAGCCGGTGTAGAACACGAGTTCGTGCTTCTTTCCAGCATGTCACCTGCCACTGCCGTGAACTCTGCGGATTGGACTGCGTCTACCAAACTGCCTGCCGGCTCAACAGAAGCAGCAGTATTGCAAGAGATTGCGGACGTCCTGCAAAATTCGCAGATTGAACTGCAAATGTACCATGCTGAGGCTGCGCCTGGTCAATACGAGGTCATAACGGGGCCTTTGCCGCCGATGGAGGCTGCGGATGCGATTCTTTACACCAGGGAAACCATCTACAACGTTGCGAGCAAACACGGTCTCCGCGCTACGTTCGTGCCCCGAGTCAGGCCTGGAGGTACGCACAGGGACCTTCGCTGCACATTCGAAGACTGAAGTCGTCTTTTTCTAGCGTTCACCGCCGCACACACCCACCTGTCCGTACATGCCATCCGCCCTGATGGCCAACGTCTCGGCGAGCAAAAGCCATATCAGAATGCCTCCTTCGGGCAATCTCTGAACTCGACCGAACGGTCCTTCCTGCAAGGCATTCTCTCGTCCCTTCCGTCCCTTCTTCCACTCACCTACCCGACTCCCTTCTCGTATGATCGTGTTCAAGACGGGATGTGGACGGGCGGCACGCACGTCTGCTGGGGTACGGACCACCGCGAGGCACCAATTCGTCTGACTGGCTCCCAGGGCGGACACCACTTCGAGGTGCGCTGCGTCGACGGCACAGCGAACCCGTATTTTGTGTTGGCAGGACTGTTGGCTGCGGGGACAGAAGGGGTCAAGAAATCGATGCCGCTGGCGATTGGGGATTGTCGCAAAGCGGTGGTGGATATGTCGGGCGCGGAAAGGAGGGAGATGGGATTGAGCAATCCGGTGAAGATGCCTAGGATCCTGGAGGAGGCGAGAAAAGCTATGGCCAGTAGTCCTCTCGTGAAAGAAGTATTTGGCGAGGAATTCATCGCAAAGCACCGGTCTGTGAGCGAGGTATGGTGCGACACTTAGCGATAGGGCATTCATACTGAAATTTTCTCCTCAGAGCCTGGAGAAACATCTGTTGACCCCGGAGGGTGAAGAAAGGATTACGCGACTCGTCAGCATGTACTAGTCTCCTCTACAGTACTTGAAATGTACATTACGACCTCGACTCAGGACCCTGCTGACTCAAGGACAGCAGTTAGGGGGAGGTTCGCCTCCTCGGCAACTGCCGTCAGTCGCCATCCGCGTTCTCGAGTTGGTACTCCTATGTCTTGCTTCCGACACGCATTCGACTACCATCATCATGATGCCCGACGAATTTCAAGAGACGTTCGTTGGCGTAGTCGCTGCACTCACGGTCTCAATCAGCCTCTTCTCAAGATCGGTACTCATCACGTACATCACTCTCGCTGTGCTGTTCTTATACCTGCCACGGCTGGCTTACAAGAGTCCTCGCCAAGCTCATACGGACGCATGGCTTCCCGGTACATTGGTGGTCATGGGCTCATCCATATACAGTGTTTTCTTATGGCATATCCTGATCCTGGGTGAGCTTTTAATCTGTAGTCTGGGCCATCGCTATGGCATACGACTCACGCTTCCCACAGCGGCTTTCCAGCAGTGGATCCACGGTCGGGGAATTCCTGGTCCAAGCTTTTAGGGTACCTTCAACCATTGTATGCCCGACACTACCACCAAACGCAGCGCCGAACACGACGGTCGAACCCATCATACAGCCTACCGAGACGGATTTCTCCTTCACATACGTGCTAGGAACGGCCATAGGTACTATTGTCCTCGCGCTGATAGCATGGGGTATCACCTTCATGTCTCCGTTGACATATCAGTTCGTCCTGATGTGCTGCAACATTCCCGTGGAGTACTGGGGCGAGCCCTTTCTCGTGTGGCTGAAAGAAACGGGGGGCCCCAATCGTCGCAAGTCCCGCGCTGATGTGGAAGCTCCTCCTGTAGAGGTTCCTGCTACGGTCGAAGTACAGCAGGAGAATGTGATAGAGGAGCCGCCCGAGGGTCGAGAACAAGCTGCAAACGAAGAGCGGATTCCGGAGCCAACTTCATAGGTTTAAAACTCTCAGGTGCGTACCGTCCTGTCATCGCAAGCTCATCCTGAACCCAGTTTCTAATGAGCTCATGTTCTCTATAGCTCGTAATGTGTTCCCATCTTGACTGGACCTATCCTGGCTTTTTAGTGTCTATGGATGTTTCTATAATGAGGTTAATGACCTTCATCATCATCTTGCTCTCAAGGTTAAGCATCTCAGTGCCAATGCCACTCCTGTCGCTCTCGGAATTTCACGTCTTTCGAACATCGTCGCCGTGCGTGAGGACTAGTAGCGGTTGATCGCCACTTGCGTATTGACCAACGCCAAAAGTGAGGGAAAGAGGAAAGTGTGACTGACACTGTCCTGGTGACGGTCACCGGATGGCTTCGGCACTCGCCGATGATCCGATTGCTCCATTTGGGCGGACAAGCGCCCCACACTGCTGGATCGTATGATCGTCCAACTTTGTTTCAACTACTATCTCGCTGAATTACTGTACTGACTTTCACTTCTGAGGTGCAGCAGCCTTTGTTGCTCAACAGATCTGATCCCATGGTCGTCTTTTTGGGACATCAGCTTACAACCTCCCCAGATACGCCAGTGCACGCTACGCCTCAAACTGTTCGTCGAGGGTGGAAAGTTGACTCGGCCTCAGTACGCGTAAAGGTTGCGCGTGGGGCTGAGAGATACCGTCGATTATGCGGCTCTGCATATACCACAAGCAACTACGGTATGAGGTTTGCAACGTTGGAGCGCCCATCAGGATCTCAAGAAGCCAACCACGCCCCCTCAAGGCTGGGGTTAATTGTGGAACGCGCATCCTGCACATGCATATATATCGCTTCGGATAGCGTTCGTACCATGTAACTCCCCCCTTCGATCGTTCACCGTCCTGGTAGTACTACACGCCCGTGAAAGAGGAGATGGCGATGGCAAAGACACAGGCTGTCGATAAGGACGCGGCGCTCCTGGCAACCCTCGGGTACAAACAAGACTTCAAGCGGACGTTCTCGCGTATGGAGCTGTTCGGTGTAGGATTTAGTATCATAGGTGTCTTCCC
The DNA here is from genome assembly GCA_004332605.1 of Steccherinum ochraceum. Lineage (NCBI taxonomy): Eukaryota > Fungi > Basidiomycota > Agaricomycetes > Polyporales > Steccherinaceae > Steccherinum > Steccherinum ochraceum. The sequence continues at coordinate 16,537 of RWJN01000138.1, read as the reverse complement.
TTCGGTCGCGTACGGTTTTTCTCTTGTTCAGTCAGCTTCGGTGCTTGCTCACGCGGTTAACTCCTCAGAGGGGTGCTCATCTTCGCTATCCCGTATGGTGGACCCGTCGCGATGGTTTGGGGTGTACGTGGTGCTGCGTTTTATATGTTTTCTTACCTATTGACGTTTATTGTTAGTGGGCACTCTGTGGCGTATTCGTCATGTGCATCGCGTCCACCGTTGCCGAGCTTGGCTCTGCAGCGCCAACTGCGGGGGGACTGTACTACTGGACCTATCGCTATGCATCTCCGCGGACTAGGAATTTGCTGAGCTGGGTTGTAGGCTGTTCGTACCAATACATTCTTGGTTCATATATCTAAACTGACGGTTGCAATTGTTCCTTCAGATATGAGCACCATGTCTTACGCTACCGCCACAACCGCTGTAGCATGGGCGTGCGCTGTTTCGATCATGGCTGGAGCCAGCATAGGAACTGATTTCACATACGTTCCCACCACTGGCCAAACTTTGTGAGCATCCGATAAGCTTTGTCAAAACTACGATCCGTCGTAGCTGACGCGGAACTATAGCGGTGTCTTCACAGCTGTGATCGTCATTCAGCTGTTCATGGCCTCACTCCCATCTCGTGTCGTTGCACAACTTCAATCACTTTACATTGCGTTGAACATACTGTCAGTCATCGCATCCGTCTACCTCTCTTCTTTATCTGCACTGAGATGATGTCGTTAGAATCTGTCTCGGTGTCATCATAGCGCTCCCTATCGCCACTCCGAAAGAGAACATCAATACGGGGCGATACGTATTTGGGACTTTCGTCAATCGTGAGCGGGTCTGCTGACCTTGTCGTACGCGTCTTTCGACTCCTTATCGCTGCTCCACAGTTTCCGGATGGCCAGCGGGATTCGCTTTTATTTTGAGCTTTCTGTCTCCGTTGTGGACGATTGGTACGAACGCGTCTTCTCATGATCCATATATCCGCTTATCTGAGGTGCCACTCCGCTCGTAGCTGCGTTTGACGCGCCAGCGCATATCAGCGAGGAAGCTTCTAATGCTAGGTCATTAGCGGCGTTTTGGAAAGATATTTAACGCTGACTCAACAATTCAACAAGCTACGCTGTACCATTTGCAACCCTCACCAGCCCAGCCGTTGCCGTAGTGTTAGGATGGGGTGCGTACGCTCCTCCCGGAGATTTTGTATCGGAAATCAGCGTCGTTGACCGTCCACCAGGCCTCAACGTGTCTCTGGCTTTCTGCATGGGTACCGACTTGGAAAGCGTTGTTGGAAATCAGATCCGACAACCCCTCGCTACGGTGAGCTACCCCGAGATACTCCTGCGAGGGTAATGTGTCTGACTGCTTACGGACAGATCTTGTTCAATAGTTTCGGCAAGAAAGGAACCCTTGCAGTGTGGTCGTTCACAATCGTTGTACAGTAAGTGAAGGCCTTGTATCGCTATTCATACGATCGTCACAACAACCTGCTCCGCTTCTAGGATGTTCATGGGAGCCGGCGCGGTATGCTCAGTTCCATCTTACCTCCTTTTCATAGCTAATGGAGTTCATCATAGCTTACCTCCGGAGCTCGTCTTACATGGGCCTTTTCTCGCGACGAAGCCCTCCCCTTTTCACGCTACATCTCCCGATTGAACCCCGTCACAGGCACCCCGACCTACGCTGCCATCCTCACCGCCGTTGTTGCGTTCGTCATCGGTCTACTCGTCTTCGCCGGCCCAGCTGCGTCTACCGCACTCTTCAGTGCGAGTCTCGTCAGTATCTATGTTGATCTGACGATCGTCATCCTTTGTCGCCTCCTCGGGGGCGTAGAATGGGTCCCAGGACCGTTCACGCTTGGCAAATTCGTACGTTTCACTTTTTCTGCCTGTACCCGCTTCCAGAACTGATCATCGTGACTCTACAGAGCAGACCCATTGCGTGGATATCCGTCATCTGGATGACCCTCGTCATCACCATCCTCTGCTTTCCTGCCAACCCCGCGCCAAACGCCACCAACATGAATTACACGTCCCTGCTTCTAGGGGGATACGCCCTCATCTGCGTGGCGTATTACTACCTCCCGGTGTATGGTGCGAAGCGATGGTTCCAGGGTCCCGTGAGGAACATTGACAAAAAATCCGTTGGGTCGGTGGGCTCGGAGTATGAATCTGAAAAGGAAAGGGACTCGGTCATCATTGTGAAGAAGGTGGTCTAGTTGGGTTCAAAACTACTGTCTCTATAAGTGTGTTACCCTTTCAACAATCGGAAGGCAGAGATTGACTTTGAAGCTACACCGTCGTCAGCTCCTAGTCATCTGTTGCCCCGTTGTCCGGACACGATCGTGATCCACCTAATTATCTACAGACTGCATATCAACTGCATATAGAGAATTAATGCGTCGGGGACCACATGTGAACGAGTGGCCAACTGCTGTTTTACGAGTACGAAGACGATCATTAAATAATGGTTCGGGCCCGGGTCTCGGCGTTGCCTGGTAGGGACCGTGTCCGAGATGACTCATGATTTCCTCCTCTACAGTATATTATAGTGTTTGTTCTGCACTGATATCTGCTTTCCTTCACAATATCAGTTTGTGAGAGTCATCGGCAAGCTTCGATAACGATCAAACTGTGGCAACAAGTACCATTAAATAAAAAGGACCAACAACACGAAGCGAAGCGCGACGTGACAGGCGAGTGAAGGCGTAGAGTAATACATGAGCATGAGTCGAGTTGTTGGTCGTAAGACAGGCATTGAGATTCAAGGCCAGAATCCCGCTCCGGGCATGCCAGCTATGACAACCTTCGGAACGCTACGAGCTGCGATCCTCTTCTCAGCGGGGCCCTCCTCGGAGTGAGAATGTGCGGCTAGTGATCTGCTTCATAAGGTGCTTTGACGTTAATGACTGTAGGAGAAAACTTACCAAAATCGGCACGACGGTCCTCAGAGCGGCTCGGGGCTGCATAGCCCTCTAGGGAGGTGGGTGAGAAGTAATCCATAGCGAGAAGGTCGACAGAGTACACTCACCGACGTTATCGCGAGCATTTCTGTAGCCCTCTGCGCGCATATACAGTTCAGACATGCGATGAGGAAGAAGAGTCAGCGAGTCGCACTCACCGATGACGACGTTTGCGCGTTTCTTTGCGTTAATGTATCCGGGTTCTGATCATGTATATGATTAGACATTACGTGCTATGTAAACGGCTATAAAAGCGGACTCACGGACTTGAGCACGAGCTGCAAGCTCTACAGCAGGAAGATGCTCGGTATCGGAGGAAGACTTAAAGCGAAGTTATACTCACCGGCATCATCGCGCTTATGAATGTAGCCCTCTTCGTAGATATATGCTTCAGATGTGCATAGAGGAGGAGTCTGCCAATCACACTCACCAAGAACGGCATCAGCGCGTCTCATCTTTGAGACTATGTAGCCGGCCGGCTCTAATCAAATCTGTGATCAGGGCGTATACGCCAGAAGATCAGCCCAAAGTGCTCACGAATTTGGGCGCGAGCTTCAAGCTCTGGTGTAGCAGTTCAGTCAGCATGTAATACGGCGGAGACGAGGACCCAGGAGAAGGAAGACTTAGTAAAGTACACTCACCGACGTCAGCGCGCGCATTTATGTAGCCTGGCTCTAGTCAAACATGCGATCGCTACTCAGAATATATACACTCGAGGAGGAGACAGCAGATGAGCTCACGGACTTGGGCGCGAGCTTCAAGCTCTGCTACAGCGATCTGTTCAGTAAAGTATCTTCTGTGAATAGACGAAGTCATAACGCACTAATGACCGCCGGAGCCGGCCGCAAAGACGCATGGGCCCGCCATTGCGACGGCCAGAATAATACAGAGGTTGAGCTGCATCACTGTTTGGTGAAACTAAAACTAAAAGCTGCTATCCACTGGGAGTATTGGGTTGTAGGTGAAGGGGAGTGGGAGCTCTGGTGTTGTTGAACCCCGTACTAGCCTAGGTATTTAAGCCCATTGGATGGCTGTAAGTCAAGCTATTGGTGCAATTGAGAACACACGCTTCCAAAATATCAGAAGAAACGTACTTCTTTGCATATCAGTCCCTCATGATGGGCATGAAAGACTGGTGGTATCGAAGGTGGTGGCGACGAGCCGGAGATGGTGGAATGGGACGGTGTACGAGCATCATTGATGACCGAGTACTGCGGACATCAGTGCAGATGCAGAGTTCATAGCTATATACCTGTAACACATTCTTCTCATTTTCCCGGTTCAGTCGCAATAAGCTGCAGTCTGAGGGCCGTGAATCCTAGACAGTACGAAGGCTGGTGCCGTTTAGCCGTTCAGGCGCTTGCATAGTCTGCGCAATGTGTGTGCATATTTGGCTGCAGGTCGAAATTTTCCGGTCCGGTCACAAGCCGTCTGTAACTCGGCTTTTGATCTTGCAATACTCACTCCTGCATTCTTCGTACATTCAACACAGACTCACATTGAACATTGAACGAAGCTTTCTGATGTTATCGTGCTGCAGAGACGTCTCTGGGAATATTGTTCTGATTGTGTTCCCCATGCGGTACTGCCTCCGTAACGCATTTATCTACTAGGTGGGTCGTTTGCGTTCTTCAGGGGTCTCCAGCGACTGATTGAAAGACGGTAGCCTATTTCACAGAGCACAATGCGATATCATTCAGATTGACAGGTTCTAGTTGTACAATCCGTTCGGATTTGAAGTGCACCGCCGATGTTCATCCAGGCCAATCAGGTGTGAACCAGGCGTGAGTAGGGACAATCGAGATGACTGATGCGTTTTCGACGGCGGGTTTGGTGTGTACATATCTTGCCACCCTTCTCTCTTTCGACCCTAGAACTTTCGTATTGCTGTCGCAATGACCCAGTCAGCGTCGTTTCGCAGTCACCTCCCCGCTTTCTTCTTCCTCACCGCTCTCATCTGCGTCGCTCTCGTCCTCATTTCGAGAAATGATGCAATGACCGTGTTCATTCGAAGTATGCGCTCTTTCGTACCATCTACCACTACGTTATAGTACTGATTACTTCTTTGTAGCCGCGTCGAACCCGGATCTGCCTCTCCACGCGCCTGTATCACTCAAAGACAGGCTGCACAAGATGAATGGCGATCCTCGCTTCTCCCTTCACTCGGACGACGAGTGGGCTGCACTCATCCCACAGCCAGACAAGGGTTTTGTATCACTTGGCCCCGACAACCAGCCCTACGTGGTCGCTCTATACCACCAACTCCATTGTCTTGACTCTTTCCGCCGCGCCCTCTTACTCAACGACACCGAACACGCGGGACATTTCGAGCATTGCTTGAAATATCTTAGGCAAACCCTCATCTGTCATGCAGATGTTACGTTGGAGGCAGCTCATTGGGTGGTAGATGACGATGGAATCAATGTTGCGGTTACGACTGGGATCGGTGTCACACATGCTTGTAAGGATTGGGACCAGTTGTTTACATGGGTATTGGACCGCCCTCTCTTATTCCCTGAGCTTTAGCCGTCGTACTTTACAGAATCGGGCGCCGTTCAAGTTTGTATCCGTGTTGATTAGGATAGTGGAATGTGTCGTCAAAATCATTTCTGAAGACGGATGCATGTGCGCTGTCGCTACTATCACGAATGGATTGTATGGGACCCACACCTGCGAGCCTTCTCAGAACAGGTGAACGCCATGCTTATCGCATAACCGAGACGCATGGACTTCGGCTAATCAACCTTTTTCAACACGGGCTAGATTTCGATTGAGTAAGTATACTCAACGTTTCCTGCACCGGTCAGATGCCTCTCGCGAACTTCAAGCCTGTTCCTGTGGAACGCAGCTGTGAACGCGTTGAATCTTTGACGCATCTTTGTTCGCAGTGCCGGATTTTGACCGCTTCAGGTACGATCCGAAGCAGTGTTCAGCAGATGTTTCTCTTGCCCGTCGATCCATGGGTACCGCTTCCTGATACAAGATAAAGACACGTCTATGTGGCGGAAGTTCTGCGGGGGAACACCATTGTGCGGACACGGGTGCGAACGCGAATGTTCCGATGATGCAATCATCGCAAGTAGAGAACGGTAGCAATCCGTCATGTGCGATGCAGAGCTGTCGATTCCACGACAGAGTGGGAAACCAACTGCGCGGCGGGCAGTGGGTCTCTCCAGTGGCGTCCTGATGCATGATGTTGATACTGAACGTCCCGAACAGACTGCAGACCCACATGCTACGGCCAATAGATTAGAGGATGTTTTATTGCAGCGCGAAGTCGGCGGTAGCAGTGGCATAAACCTGGCTTCCAGGCGAAGAGCTATGATCAGAATTCGAGAAGTTTCCCCTGGAGCACAGTCAGCCTCCGAGGTACATGGCTGCAATCTGCACTCTTGTAGCACTCTGTAGAGGGAATATAATTCAGCAGCAGTAAGTATCGTGCATTGACACGATTGAGCCACGTACGACTGACCAGACGCGATCGAGCCACGCCCGAAGATTCTTCGCATGCACTATGACATACGCAACCTTGGATAGTCAGTTCTAGTACTACTACTAGCCAGTACTCGGTACTCAAAACCACTCGAGAAGACAGATGAGCCTGAGAGAGTCTGACGGCTAGATAAAATTTGATGTCCAATTATCTTATCTGCGCGCTGTGCGCGGGAAACCGTGGGTCTCGGCAGACCTTTAGCCGAGGCTCGAACCTCTTTGAAAGTTTGACATTGGACGTCTAACATGAAAGAACTCTGCATAGCACTTTCCAGGTCACGATGCACAAATCGATGTTCAACAGTCAAGTCAACTGCCAAAGGCCAGCGACGATACCTCGGAAATGGTAGGGGGTTGCCCCAGGCGCGTTATCGTCTACATGGCTGCCAAACTCAGAACACAACAGCGTCAGGCCCTCACCAGCTTCAACATCAGTCGTCAATTCAACCCATGTCAAATCGTCCAAACCATCAGTCTGCCTTGCAGATCAACGAACTAAATGGTTGCTTGACGCAGATAAGTCCAGCTTACCGCTTCAAGTCTTATCTCTGTCACCCAGTTGACGATTGCAACTCCTTCATTCTCTTAGAATGGAAGTCCATCTCCCTTTCCTCAAATACTGCAATGCGTTCTATGAGGCGCTCTCAGTCTCGTCAACTGCTTCTGCAGTCCACTGCTCCTTGTTAGCGACTTCCACGTCCAGCCAACGGTTATCGTACTCCGAGAGTTGGTGGCCATGGCGCCGTCTCCCTTGACCTACGACTTCCCTCAAGGCCCGACTAACGAAACGCAGGCTCAAATCTTCAACGATATAGCGGACATCAACGGCGCTGGGATAGCGTTTGTGGCGTACGGTAAGTCCGGCGATTCATACAGTAGCGTTTGGTGGCCGTAGCTGATGACCGGATAATTTTAGGCGTTCACGCTACGCTCTTCTTCCTCTGTCTCACTCTACTCTGGGAAGAGAGGAAGAGGAAACCGCGCGAAGCCTGGATATGGATCGGTTACATCTCCATCCTTTTCACCGTGGGGTCCATCGGAAATGGTGCAAATATGTTCTTGAACCAAGACGCGTTCGTCAACCACCGCAATTATCCCGGTGGACCCGGTCAGTTCGAGATCGAACAATTCGCCTTGACGTACGATGCCGTCTGTAATGTGGTCTACATCGTCGGTACCTGGTTCACGGACGGTCTTTTGGTGAGGTTCAAAGTCATTCTGTACGAGAAAAACGGTATTTGACATTCTAATTTTCCAGCTTTATCGCTTCTACACCATCCTCGGGGCAACATGGTGGATTATGGTGTTACCGATCCTTGTGTACATCGCGCTCATCGGTACGTTCGACAATCGTTTCCACGCCCCACGCAATATTCGGACTGACATGATGTACCAGTCATGTCCATCCTGCTGCTCCATCAGCTCGTGATGCCGGGCGGAACCCTGTGGGTGCCAGAAAGCATTAATCTCGGCTTAGGATACTGGTCGACCTCGATCGGCATCAACATCCTTCTTACGCTCGGCATCGTCGGGTTTTTGGTACACATGCGACTTCAGATGAGACGGGCGATGGGCCCGAAGCAGCAATCGCCATACCTGACGGTGTCTGCGATGCTCATCGAGTCTATGTTCATGTATACCGGGTTTGCGTTACTGTTCTTGATCACGCTGGCGAGGAATAGTCCAGTGAACTTACTCTTCTTCCAAATGCTTGCTCAAGTCCAAGTAAGTGTTCTCTACTCATCTATAGTATCTGCCAGCTGACAAAATGGCTGCCAGTTCATCGCCCCTCTTCTTATTATTCTCCGCGTCGCGCAGGGTCGCGCCGTCACTCGCAAGACGATTGAAGACACCATCAGCAGGACCAATGCCGGCAGTGCCATGGAGTTCAGCTCTAGGGCTGGCCAGTCTACATACACTTCCGCGACGCTTAGCGTCAATCGTTCTGGCCAAATCGGTGTCACGAAGTCGGTCTTCAGCGACGCTACTCAAGGCGACAGCCAGTCAATGGAATTGCCCGCGTTCAGGACGAAGGAAGGTAGTGCCCATGACATTTCGGTGACGGTGTAGGCTGCCAGTGCTAGGCACATTGGGCATTCACTAGGGTTTTATGTCAAGTATTTATTGATCAATCGATGTGGTGCTTTACTGCGATACTTTACCTGGAACCTTTTTGTTCGCCGCCACTGATTGAGTGTCAGTAGATTTGTGGGCCATGTAACGAGTCGAACATGAGACCTGTTGAGTTGGTCCAGCTGCTCATTATCGGCGACCTCGGAGCGCTGGTGGTTGCGTGGCAACCAACCTGGCTGGTCTCTCCAGTTTGTCTCCAGTCAAAGTTTGCCCTTTTCTCTGTACGATCTCTTTTTCTGTGATGCGCTTGTCAAGACTGTTTTGAAGTTTGGACGTCTTCCGACTTCTCCAGGACGTTGAATAAGTTTGCGAAACCACCAAGCCAACCACCAGCTTACCCCCAAAAGTTCAATCACTGCTTGCCTTCGACGCGACTCCGAGTCGTTCTGCCCTTTGTATGGAGGCCTAGCTCGAGCTCTACGGTCGGTCCCGTCATTGTTTCGTTTTAATACTTTGCTCACTTGTATGGTGCAGACTAGGCCTATGCGCGGTTATGCCTCTCCTTTCCGAGAGAATGCAGATCACTCGCAGTTGTACTAGTGTCTTCAGCCAGCACGACATTCTCAAATGATCTGACATACCTCTCCAAGTGCCTGCCATCGACGTCTTGCCTTTCAACACCACTAGTCAGTCATTAGATTGATTTGCCGTTGACATCTGCGTGGACCTGAGTGCTGGTGCTTCATCATCTTCGCCTTGTACAGTCGTCAGACCGTCAACGACCACCGCCGTTTATTGCAAAACCTCGGGCTCGGTAGTCCCCTCCAGGAACGGAGAAGCACAGGTGCTCACGAGGACAGACTATATTGCACTTGAAGGCACGCATGAGGACCAGCCTCTCATGCCAGGTGTCTAATGCGCCCATCATGATCCCAAGAAGTCGGACCATCTATGGCAGCCAGGCGTATATATCGAGCCAGCATGAAGACTTTTCATTCTCTATCCTTCCGCAGTCCGTTCGTCCCTCAAGCCCTCGCAGGCGACGATGACTGAGAAGAAGAGCGAAGTCATGGACAAGGACGCCGAGCTTCTGGCCACGCTCGGGTACAAACAGGACTTCAAGCGAAACTTCTCTCGTGTGGAGTTGTTCGGTATCGGGTTCAGTATTATCGGCGTTTTTCCTTCGGTCGCGTGCGTTTTCTTTTCATTGTGCTCATGTGAAGCCCGAACTCATCGGTTTTATCTTCGCAGAGGAGTGCTGATCTTTGCTATTCCCTATGGAGGCCCTGCTGCTATGGTCTGGGGAGTAAGTGCCTTCAATCGCTTAGCATTTTCTACCGATTGACGGGTCGTCTTCAGTGGACGGTCTGCGGCGTCTTCATCATGTGCATCGCTGCGACCATCGCGGAACTAGGGTCTGCTGCGCCGACTGCCGGAGGACTCTACTATTGGGCATACCGCTACGCACCTCCCAGGTTTCAGAATCTCTTGTGCTGGCTGGTCGGATGTAAGTATTTTAGTCTGGCTCTCGTGCACGCTGAATGACTGAGAACGTAAACCAGACTGGATCACCGTGGGATATGCAGTGGCCACAACTGCGGTTACATGGGCTTGTGCCACTTCGCTGATGGCTGGTGCCAGCATCGGATCCGACTTCACCTACATTCCAACCATAGGCCACACTTAGTAAGTCAGGTCACCGTACTCAAATCTATTCGTATATTGATGATTCCCAGTGGCGCATTCGTCGCTCTGATTATCGCCCAGCTCCTGATGTCGACTCTACCGTCGTCTATTGTCGCTCAGCTCCAGAAGGTGTACATCGCGCTGAACATAACGTATGATCTGAATTCTCGTCGTTAGGATTCCACTGAGGCATGCTTTGGCCAGCGTATGCCTAGGTGTGATCATTGCCCTTCCTATTTCAACGCCAAGCGAAAACATCAACACCGGACACTTTGTTTTCGGGACTTTCGTGAACTGTGCGTTCCAAAGATGGACTTGCCTCATCTTTCCACTCACCAGTCTCTCTGACGTATAGTATCTGGATGGCCGGACGGGTTTGCTTTCATTCTGAGCTTCTTGTCCCCGCTCTGGACAATCGGTACGCGATCACGCCGTCGTTTGTAGCATTTAACTAACCTTGCCAACCTTCAGCTGCGTTCGACGCCCCGACTCACATCAGCGAAGAGGCCTCAAACGCAAGGTGCGTGGCATCTATCCTTGTGGCATCGCGCCCCAGAGACTGACCAGTGGTTTCCAGCTACGCCGTTCCATTTGCTACAATCAGCAGCCCCGCTGTCTCAATTGTACTGGGATGGGGTGAGTTGCTGGTATGATGATGGTCCGCGTTATTGTGCTCACCGGAATTCGTCATAGGTCTCAATGTCGCCCTCGCGTTCTGTATGGGATCTGACCTTGACAGCATCGTAGAAATGAGATTGGACAGCCGGTGGCTACGGTCAGTGCTTGTATAAGAGATCACGCTTAGTCTTGCTCACTTCGTATTGCAGATCTTCTTCAACAGCTTTGGAAAGCGCGGGACGCTGGCCGTTTGGGCATTCACAATCATGGTGCAGTAAGTTCTAGCCTATGGTCCCAACTTGCCCGTGTTGATCTCATTGCTTAAACGTAGGTTCTTCATGGGAGTCGGTATCGTATGTGCTCATTTCGTTCTCGGAAGCCTCTCCGCTCATGGCAGCCAAATAGATGACCGCCTCCGCTCGGCTCACGTGGGCTTTCGCCCGTGATGGGGCTCTTCCGCTCTCCAAATATGTCTCAAGACTCAATCCGGTCACAGGCACCCCGACATACGCAGGAATCCTGACAGCCACTGTCGCAATCTCCGTCGGACTACTCGTCTTCGCTGGTCAAGCAGCCTCCACAGCGCTGTTCAGTGCGAGCTTGGCCGGACTGTACATTACTCTCATCACCGTCATCATGACGCGTTTCCTCGGAGGCGTCGAATGGGTCCCTGGGCCGTTCTCTCTTGGACGATTCGTGAGTGTCTTGTGCTGCAGAGCCTTTTGTTTCCGAGGTGACTCATCTATGAGCAGAGTAAACCCATTGCTGGTATCGCGGTCGTCTTCATGGCCCTCATCCTCGTTATCTTCTGTTTCCCGTCCAACCCTGGGCCCGACGCAATGGACATGAATTACTCTGCGCTCCTCCTCGGCGGATATTTCCTCATTACCTTAGGGAGCTATTATTGCCCGGTGTATGGTGGAAAGTATTGGTTCCGGGGGCCAGTGAATAATCTTACCAGCAGCAGCGACATGTCCGGCTCAGAATCTGGCTCGGAGAAAGATAGTGCGAGTGCGGACGCCAGGGTAGTTTGAACGTGTTTGAATCCTCTGTTCCATGTACGGTACTCTGGTCATATAATTGCATCCTCTTTCTCGAACCTTTCTGCAGTCTGTGACCCTCAGGCATGGCTTCACTTGTACTTCAGCTTCAGCTTCCGATCATAGGATGTAGTCTCAGGGCTCATTCTCCGAGTGGTGCTCATCGAGACTATCGTTTCTGGGTAGTGATCTCGGTGGATGTTGCGAATGTCGATCTTGTCGCAAGCACGTTCAAATGTTCAGAAAGCTCAGGTGCCTTCGCGGCTCGGCCATCGGTGAACTCGAACAGTTTGTCTGGATGGCCCAATGCTTCGAAGTACGTGCTCAAAGTTCGAAGTCTCCTGGCCTAACGGATCACATCAGCCTGAATCACTTTGAGAACCGCGGTATGACCTGCGTTCTGGACAGTGGCATGGTCCTGCGTGATGAGTGATGAGAACATATATGATAAAGTGTTCAGTTGACCGTAAATACGTTGACGATGACACGGGCACGAGCTACGCAGGTCATGAGAAACTGTTCTTTACAATGCGCTTCCGGCCATGTTTTGATATATATTCTTATCGACCGTCGGACCGTGCTCCCTCAAATGCTTCGCCCGTGGTCTCAGGATCTAAGTGCTACCGTCAACATGATCGTACCTCCCAACTTCAAATCCGGGGGTTTGCTCCGCCGACCTTGAGGGTCAGCTTCCGGTGACCATTCGCATGACCTGACGACAGGGACACCGCCGACAAATGGTCCCATGTCGATATCTTAGAAGATTGCCAGGAGTGTGTTACTAGTTCACCTTGCCCCGACTTTGCCTAGGCCATGCATCAGTCTAAATGGCGAGCTCAGTGAGAGTCTCAGGTGTCCAGCCCATTGAAGAGAACAACGTCGCACGCGACGACATATTGGAATGTAATTAGCTGTTGTGACTTTCCATTCGGAAATAAAGGCTACAACATGACTGAAAATTCAAGCAGCTGGGATCTTCGCTTGGGCCCGTAGATCGAACTCGCCCCAAAGTGTTTCGAAGTGGCGATTGCCTTTCACATCCCAGCCCCACTTCTTGTACAGCTCACACTGAATAAGAACACAGATCAATGCCATCAACGTTTGGAACTCAATTATCAGACGTACGTTCTTGAAGTCTTCGGACTCGAGACACATGAGTGAGCAGTCGCCAGCTTGAGCGATCTATGACGAGACGGCTTGAATCTTAGCTTGAAGAACGAGGTAGTCGGTACTGAATGATGCTCACCAGTCGCTCTTTGTGCTTGACAAGAGCTTCGCCGATGCCACGCCTTTGGTAGTCCGGATGAGTGGCGAGAAGCTGCAAGTGCCAGATACTCTGCTTGATGCCTTGGCCCAGAGCTTCATCCACAGTAGCATCGTATTGAGGAAGAAACTGAAAGAGATTGAGAGCGCAGTAATGGAAAGACATGGAGGGTGTATACGCACTTCGTCCATCCACCACGCATGCAATCTAGCCGGCATCTGCTCTACAAACTCGTTCCATCCCGCTGCTTCCTGCTCGGGGCTGCAGAAGATTACGATTTGAGCACATCGAGACAGAAGAAAGCGAAGGACGTCACTGACCTGTCGAAGAGTGTACGGCCAGGACCATACCATCCGGCGAAGGCGACTATCTTGTCGCCGTCGCAAGCAACCCAGTTCTCTCCGCCGATCTGCTGGGCGTTGATCAGAGCACGCTGCTCGGCGGGGCTGAGATCCCAGTTTCCACCTAAGCAGCACTTTGTGAATTCATCTGTCAAGACGTTCTGGATATGAGCTTTCGGTGCCGTGAATGACTGTAGATAGCACGACGTACCCCCATGAAAAGCAGCTACAGCGACTTGAGCCGTGGCTTCCAGCTCTTCGGCTGTTGAGAACCGCGCCCGTTAGATGGTGCTGTGACGACTTTGAAGAGTGGTATAACGGTACATACGTGTAGGGTCGATGAGCTGGCGAAAGGTGATAGGACCAAGCATGCTAAGTCGCTCAGACTCGGTAGATCCTAGCTGAAGGGACACAACAACGTCGGACACCGCTTCAAATACACGTTCTGAGCGATGGCATCGCCCATTGTGTGGGTGTGTGAGGAGTTTGATGCTTGAGATTTATGTCAGGGAAGTTCCGAGCTCATTGAGAGCGCACGAGAACACATAGTATGCCAGGATCCTCGATCCTATTCCTGAACAAATTGACGTAAGTGTCTCTCATTCTACGTTCATGATGGTGAGACGAAGAGTAGATATCGACGTTTAGTGCAGGCGGACGTGATTACATGTTAGACGTTGAAGTCAGCTTCAGCTCGTTCATAGCGTGGCGATTGAATGATTCAGGTCAGTTGTATCGGAGACATCGGAGATATGCTCTGCCTGGCTGTTCAGCTTCGGCATGATCCGGCACTGCACGTTACTTCGAGCTCCGATGCGCCTGAGTTTTGCATCAGGTCCGATCTGTTCAGTGTTACTGTACTTGTTCTGTAGGCGTTGTACACCAATCATTTGAAGGAAGTTTCTCGTGAGGCCCAAGTTTTAGTAGAGATCTTCCGACACCGACTCTTGGTACCATTCTCGTCATCGTCACATAGCATAATCGTTGTGGTCATCATGTCAACCTCGTCCGCGATCGGGACCATACAGCTTTAACAAAGGCGTCGCGCGTCATTCGCGACAACCTGACCCAGCCGTATACGTTACTCTGACTGCGCCCCCATGACGTGAATTTCGGAAGCTACCCCGAGGCAAGGACCTCAGGCAACCGGGACCTTGGTTTGAACCCAAAGACCAAACTCGCCCCATAGCGTATCGAAATGGTGTTCGCCTCTCACTTCCCAACCCCATTTCTGGTACAATTTAGTCTGGTTCAGCGTACGAGTGTCAGCGTTGAAGACGAGCCTCATTATCTATTGGTAAACGTACAGTTTCGAGCTTTTCTGATTCGAGGCACATGAGAGAGCAGTCGCCCGCTAGAGCAATCTGTCCAGAAGTATCTCAATTTCCAAGTCTAGAGCCGAATCTGATCCAAGAGTGCCTACCAGCCGTTCTTTATGCTTGACGAGAGCTTCGCCTATGCCACACTTTTGATAGTCTGGATGAGTAGCGAGAAGTTGCAGGTGCCAGATATTCTTCTTAACGCCTTTACCCAGTGCTACATCCACAGTAGCATCGTATTGAGGGAGACACTGAAAGAGTCTGGGTTCAAAAATGGAGAAGGCATCAACGGTCTCGCAACTCACTTCGTTCATCCACCAATCATGCAGCCTGGATGGCATCTGTGCTGCGAAATCGTTCCATCCTGCTTCAACCTGGTCGGGACTTGACGAAACAAGTGATCTCAGCATGCTGAGCGAGTGCCACGCGAGAGTGATGACTGACCTGTCGAGAAAAGCACGACCCGGACCATACCACCCAGCTAAGGCAATGATCTTGTCGCCGTCGCAAGCAACCCAGTTCTCTCCGCCAATTTGCTGAGCGTTGATGATCGCCCGTTGTTCGGCAGGGTTCAGATTCCAGTCACCGCCGAGGGAGATCCTGGTGCATTCGTCTGTCGGGAGGTTTCTCAGTGTGAGCTTCTAACTTTACAGACCGGTACGACCCACCGCCATAAAAAGCAGCTACAGCGACCTGAGCTGTGGCTTCTAGCTCTTCGGCTATCCCAATATGAATTTGACAAAGATCATGATAGGTAAGATGATAGGACGTACGAGTGGGATTGACCAGCTGGCGAATTGTCAAGGAGTCAGGCATACTGAGCAGTGAGCCCGAGCAGGCGAGGCCAACGAGAACTTTCAACGTCTAGCTTAAGTACATATCCTAAGCGACGCCATCGGCCATCGTGAGGGCGGGGAGGTGTCACAACGCGAGGGTGAGGACTCAGCGGTCCTTCAGTTAGGCGTTCGTGTTCCCATTTCCTAACAGAATCTCTGCTTCGTTGGCCTGTAGCATGGACAGGCGGAGGGAAGCTCCGAGCGCATCAGCATATGGAGCAGACGGGTGTCAACGGCACCCGCGTCACTAATGGCAATGTTAGAAGGTAAAAGTAACCTCTTGAAGTGCTACTATTCTTACATTGGTCCAGAACGCTGAGCTCATGATGACAAGGTGAAAAGAGGAGGCTCGGTGCCACACTCGGTGAGTGATGAGCCGGTTGAAAACTGCATCGAAGGCTGTCGTATATGAATTTCGGAGTCTGCTCTGTTTTCGGCAAAAGATTTGCTCAGTGCTTGGGCTGAGTTCAATTTCGAACGATGAGGTCTTTACCATGTTGACCTCATTGCGAGCAAACACGGAGACATCCAAGCAGGATGTCAATCCTGCCAAACGCCAAATGAAACTTGAATATGGAGGGTCCGTCTTGGAAACTCTGATCACGGTAGCGACATACCTACCGCTTTTCAGGCATTGCCAATCTTCAAGTCAACAGAATGAGATGCATCGCCTGCCTTCGTTTTGATTCGTCCGAATACTCGTTACGAGTCTGCCGAAATTGCATGTGTCGCATCCTCCAAAGACATAATGAAACGCGAGAGCTGCTATCAAAATTGAGCGTGCATACATATACACAAAGCTGGTAAGCCACATACCAAGCTCACTATTGAAGCTTTCCACAGTTGCATGAGGCGGGCCCGATTCCCGAAGGTGGTTACCTTGCGTAGCAAGGTCACTAACTTTGAAAAAGGAAG